>MU739056.1:6367-28025 GCA_026770625.1 Nicotiana glauca | reverse complement strand
GGGGGGGGGGGGAGAATGCCAGGGCAGGCTAGTGGTCATACCTAACCATGAGGTAGGCTGGCACACCCCTGACCAAACTTATTCATCCAGCAAAAAAGAGCACAGACCTATTGAAGGTCAGATTATAGTCTAGACAGTGATTAGGACACTGCCACACTAAGGTCTTAAGCTAAGGATACATATAAAGGGGAAAGGGGAATGGGAATTGAAAGAGTTTAGGACTTAGGGAGTCCAGTCCATATACATGAACAACAATGTCGACTGTTGTCATGTTTCTGAACCCTAACTCAACATACAAAAGGAATTGGGGGTAGGGATTCATATAGGAGCATAGCAAAGAAACAAATCAACTTGCAAAAAATTACATTATGGAAGCCAAACAAAGAATGAACTGAAGAATAAACACATAGGAGAGTGGAAGAAATTAAACAAAGATAACATACCAATTGCAGAAGAAGCAAGTAAAGAAAAGCAAGGATTCTTTCAGCCATACCACAGTCAGAGAAAAGAATTTTAATCTTATGAATTCAGAGAAATCGAATATTTTTTTTAGAAAATCTAAGTGTATTTGAGAAAAGAAGTAATGACTTGTTCGTGTTCGAACCTGTTTGAAAGGGAAGAAGTACATGTATTTATAGTTTTGAAAATGAGTAGAAAACAAGGTAACAAATACAGTTTCAACACAAACATGGAAATAATCACAGTCAAAATCAATTAACACAGGTTTTTCCCTTTAATCAAGGGATTACTGCTCAACGGACACTAACATGATTAATATAAGGAAAAAAAATCAATTTGTAAGCAAAATGATTGTTGCCATAAAAGGAGAAGTAAAACTATATAGTAAGGGATTAAGTCTAAATACAGGAGTGTACTTATTTTTGGAAAGGATCTGGTAAGGCCAAACAAAAAGGAAGAATCAATTAACCCTTAACGGGCGAGTAAAAAGATTAGAACTACACAAGGAAAAGTTTTGAAAATCAATTACGAGTTTGAAAATCAACCACAGAAGGGGCTCAGTATATAAATGAGGTGCACAAGTAATAGACATGTGAGGCCAAGCTATGGCAAGAAGAGGTAGCATACAGTAATAGCATGATAGTCACGTAGGTCAAATTTCATTGTCTTAGTAATAGAGAAAAGATCATAAGCATGCAAAAGTTAGGTGAAAACCTTTCTGAAAACATAGTCGAGTTTGACAGATAGCAAGAGCTCAGAACAAAGATGAATCACATAAAGAAAAGAGATGCTAAAGTTTAAAGGAAGCAGATTGAGCAATTTCAAACAGACGAGTTGCACAAACAAACTCAGGAACTCGAATAGACCCCAAGGAACTAGGGTTTTCGAAATCAATAGAGTTTAGAGGCGATAAACAAGTGAAAAATAATAAACAGTCTAAGAATCTCAAATAAACCCCAAAAATTAGGGTTTTCAACACTAATCAGGTGCAAATAAAGTAAATCAAACAGATAGACTCAGAAACTCAAACAAATCTCCAAAAATTAGGTTTTCAACACCAATCAAACTTAGAGATGATAAACAAATTAATCGAACAAAATATTTAACAAACAGACTCAGAAACCCTAGTTTGAAATCAAAAGATTTTAAAAATGAAAATTGGGGAAAACGTTTAAAACATCACATATAGCACATATCGAGCACAGATCCAAACAAATAAACGAAAAAGAACCTCGAATAGGCTAGGGTTTCTGAGAACCCTAGAAACGAGAAAGGCTTGGAAGAAACAAGATCAAATCTAGAGTTGATAAGGTCGGAACCAGGCTTAGGAGGCTAAGACACGCTGGAGCAAGGCCGGAGATGGCTGAGAACCTCGAATCGATGAAGGTCTGGGCGAAGACCCTTGAAGTCTAGCCTCGAACCTTCAGGTATCAAGCACGTGAGAGCAGTAGGGGGTGAGAATAGGTCGTCCATGGTTAGAACAGCCATGGATTCCGGTGGATTTGGGGTTGGAGGTGGCAGAGAGTGATTAGGGTTTCGAGAGATCTTGAGAGCGTTTGAGAGAAGAGAGGAGTTAGAGGCGGCGCTTCTGAAAGAATGGGGTAGGGTTTAGGGGTCGTTTGGAATTAAAAAGGAAAGAAGAGATCTGGGCCGTTGATAAAAAATGATCAACGGCTCAGATTTTAAAAAGTAAACTGGTGGGTTTGGGCAATTGGATCAGGTAATCGGGTTTAAATTGATTTGAGGGTTGGGATTGGGTTGAATTAGGGTGCAAATTGGGTTGTAATTGAATGAAATTGAGGTTAGATTTTAAATAGCCAATTTTCCCCTTTTATTTTATAAAAAGGTAATAATGGTTAAAAAATAAATTAAAATACTGAGTAAACAAATATTACATAAATATTAACTTAAAAATACTAGAACTAATTTTGTGATTATAAAATGCTATTAATTACAAAATAGGCTATAATTGTAATTATATGCAATTTAGCTATAAAAATGCCAAATAAATTTGTAAAAATATGCAAAAATTACCTTAATTATATTTTGATGCAAATGTGAGAATAAAATGAATTATTCACCAAAAATGATAATTTTGGGAATAATTATTGTATTTTGTTGTATTAAAATAGGCAATCAATTGGTTTAAAAATCATTAAAAATGCAAAAACTCTTGGGCGTGCTTATATATGCACATATATGCTATTTTGGAAGTGTTTTGGGTATAAAATTACCTAGGGAAAAATTGAGTATCAACAGCTGCCCCTCTTTACCCGGGAAGGATGAAAGAGTTATCGGGTAAAGATATGATGGCCAATTTTGACCAGAAGCGGTGATTTTGAAAAGAATTTGACCGAGCGCTGGTTTCTGAGCCGCCTACATATCCCTGATTTTATAGGAATCAGGTCGTATGTAGTTCAGGAACCATTGACGGAACATGCCGATGTAGATTCGAAAGAGACGGACACGATGCCTTAGGTGGCAAAAGGTATTTGAAGTCTGATCGGCTATGAGAACCGGAGCGGGATCGCTTCTGCTGAGATGGTCGTTGCTAGCCGGTGTACCTGCAAGTGAGCAATACGGGCGTATATTGTGCATAAACGTAAACGTAATGCAAGTTCCCGTTGGACCATGAATGTTGTCTTCGGACGGTTAGGATGACGTCCTCAGACCATGATGTCCTGAGCCATGAAGCACAAAATAAGGATTCGCCGGCTATGAAATGATGTTCTCAGGCTATGATAATGGTGCCTCCGAACCATGATGCCTTTGAATAATGATGTGCAGGATATAAAGTGGGGTCCTCGGGCCATGGCATGGTGTTCTCGGGCTATGAAGATGATGTCTTCGAACAATGACGCCTTCGGATAGTTTGGCGGTGTTTCAGCCGATGAAATGCAAGATTTGGCAGTATTTCAGCTGATGAAATGCAAGATTTGGCAGTATTTCAGCCGATGTGAAGGATAAATCTAAATGGCATTATTTCAGCCAACAGGAATTTAAATAAAGCTGGCGATGTTTCAGCCAATGTAAAAAATGCATAAATGGCGATATTTAAGCCAACAGAAATTTAAATAAAGCAGCAATGTTTTAGTCGATGTAGAAAAAACATAAATGGCGATATTTCAGCCGATACTGAGAATTAAATAAAGTTGGTAATATTTCAGTCGATAAGAATGATAAGTATAAATGGCAATTTTTCAGCCGGTACGAGGGATTTAAGCAAAAATTAGCGATGTTTCAGCTGATGTAAAAATGCGTAAATGGCGATATTTCAGCCGACAGAAATTTAAATAAAGCGGCGATGTTTCAGCTAGTAAGGAAGGATAATTATAAATTGCGACATTTCAGCCAATAAGGATTTAAACAAAAATTGGCGATGTTTCAGCCATGCAAGATTTAGATGAAGCTGGCGGTATTTCAGCCGATGCAAATAGAGGTGGCGATATTTCAGCCATGCAGATGGAGGTAGAGCTTAATCTCAGAAGGAAGAATGGTAGCCTTATGCAATGCAAGAAAATTTAGGATGGAGACAGTGCTTAGTCTCGAAAGGCAGAAAGGTAGCCTTATGCAATGCAAGAAAATGCAGGATGGAGACAGTGCTTAGTCTCGAAAGGCAGAAAGGTAGCCTTGTGCAATGCGAGAAAATGCAGGATGGAGACAGCGTTTAGTCTCGAAAGGCAGAAAGGTAGCCTTATGCAATGCAAGAAAATGCAGGATGGAGACAGTGCTTAGTCTCGAAAGGCAGAAAGGTAGCCTTATGCAATGCAGATAATGCAGATGGAGACAGTGCTTAGTCTCGAAAGGCAGAATGGTAGCCTTATGCAATGCAACAATGTAATAGGATGGATAGTAGTGAGATCTCTTAGCTGATAGTTGATTACGATATTGTGACTGATGGTAAGGTTGTGTACGGATAGCGATTACGAATAAGTGATGATTTTGAGAAGTTGCATTCTTGGGGAAGTATGCGTACATATATATACTTAGTGATATTGTAAGTCAAATGTCTGCATCCAAAGAAAAATCGTGAGTTCTGTAAGGGGGAAAGGTTAGTTCGTTTTCCCCTGACTTATAGCGTTGCATATCATTGGGGTAGCGTCGCTAAACAATAGCAATTCGAACAATAGTTATGCATGATTTAGTAAATATAACGTAAGTAGAAAATGGTTTTCTTTAGATGAACCAACGACTGCGACGCGGTTCAAGACATTGTAACCTCTCTCGCTCCGAAATTTTGAGGGTCCTCAAAATTCTCCCCCAGTTTGCTGGGCTGGCACTTCTGACGGCTGCGCTGAACAGTTGAAAAATCAACTTTGGAATCTTGAGGGTCCTCCTCAAAATTCTATCCCAGTTTACTGAGGTGGCATTCCTGGCAATGAATGGCTGAAAAATGACTTTGGAATTTTGAGGGTCCTCCTCAAAATTCTGCCCCAGTTCCAATAGCAGGGGGGAAATAAAATTTTTATTAAATTATGACCGAACCCATAGGGCTGCCTAGTATCCCCTCTTAAACGGGAATCATAAGTGGTTACACATAGTATCGTTTTACTGCTTCTGAATTGATTGGCCTCGACCAGACTTCTCCGTCCATCTCTACAAGAATGAGGGCTCCTCCGGTTAGAACCCGGTGAACCATGTACGGACCTTGCCAGTTGGGAGAGAATTTCCCCTTGGCTTCATCTTGATGTGAGAATATTTTCTTCAACACCAGCTGCCCCAGTGTAAACTTCCTTGGCTTAACTCTTTTGTTGAAGGCTCTGGACATTCTATTATGATACAACTGACCATGGCAAATTGCATTCATCCTTTTCCCATCTATAAGGGCTAACTTCTCATAGCGACCTTTTACCCATTCTGCGTCATCCAACTCTGCTTCTTGTATGATCCTCAAGGAGGGAATTTCTACCTCAGCGGGGATGACTGCCTCTGTACCATAAACCAACATGTAGGGAGTTGCCCCGGTCGATATGTGGGCTATGGTGCGGTATCCCAGTAAGGCGAATGATAATTTCTCATGCCATTGTTTGTGACTTTCGATCATCTTCCTTAGTATCTTTTTGATATTCTTGTTGGCTACCTCTCTAGCTCCATTTATCTGAGGCCTGTAGGCTATAGAATTCTTATGTTTGATCTTGAATGACTCGTACATGGCTTTCATCAAGTCGCTGTTGAGATTGGAACCATTATCAGTGATGATTGATTCCGGAATCCCGAATCAGCAAACAATACGGTCATGGATAAAATCTGCCACAACTTTCTTAGTCACTGCCCTGTATGACGCTGCTTCGACCCGTTTGGTGAAATAATCAACTGCCACTAGAATGAACCTGTTCCCGTTTGATGCAGCGGGCTCTATAGGTCCAATAACATCCATTCCCCGGGCGGTGAATGACCACGGTGAGCTTGTTGCGGTAAGCTCATTTAGAGGCACCTTTATCATGTCTGCATGTATCTGACAGCGATGGCATTTGCGAACATACCGGATACAGTCTGTTTCCATAGTCATCCAAAAATACTTTGCTCGTAGTATCTTCTTTACTAAGACAAAACCATTCATGTGCGGCCTGCAGGTCCCTGCGTGCACTTCGTCCAATAGTCTGGATGCTTTTTTTGCTTCGACACACCTTAGTAGACCCATGTCGGGAGTCCTCCTGTACAAGATTCCCCCGCTGTGAAAGAAGTTGTTGGATAATCTCCGAAGTGTGCACTTTTGAGTGGTGTTGGCAAGTTCTGGATATTCTCCTGTTGTCAAGTACTCCTTGATGTCATGGAACTACGATTTTCCGTCTTCTTCTTCCTCAACGTGAGCACAATAAGATGGATGATCATAAATCTTTACTGGGATATGATTAATGAAATTCGTGTCTGGATGCTGGATCATGGATGATAAAGTAGCTAATGCGTCAGCGAACTCGTTCTGGATCCTGGGGACGTGCTGAAATTCTGTCTTTGTGAATCTTTTTCTTAACTCCTGTATGTGATGCAAGTACGGAGTATCTTAGAGTTCTTAGCTTCCCACTCCTCTCGAACTTGATGTATGAGCAAGTCTGAATCCCCGATCACTAGCAACTCTTGAATGTTCATGTTAATGGCCATCTTGAGCCCCAGGATGCAGGCTTCATATTCGGCCATATTATTTGCGCGAGGGAACCTGAGCTTGGCGGATACCGGGTAATGTTGGCTGGTTTCTAATACTAGGACTGCCTCTATGCCAACTCCTTTGAAATTTGCGGCTCCGTCGAAAAACAACCTCCAACCGTCATAAGATTTTGCAATATCTTCTCCTATGAAGGACACCTCTTCATCAGGAAAATACATTTTCAAAGGTTAGTATTCTCTGCCAACAGGATTCTCGGCGAGGTGATCTTCTAAGGCTTGACCTTTGATTGCCTTCCGAGTCACGTAAACAATGTCAAATTCACTTAGTAGGATTTTCCACTTGGCCGAACCAAGACTGGCGGTGTTGACAGGTATTCCTTGATTCTGTCAAAGGCTTTCTGACAACCATCAGTCCACTTGGTAGCAACATCTTTCTTCAACATTTTAAAGATGGGTTCACAAATGACAGTGGACTGAGCTATGAATCGACTGATATAGTTGAGTCTCCCCAGAAAACTCATCACATCCTTCTTGTTCTTTAGCGGTGGAAATTTTTGAAAGGCTTTGACCTTTGATGGGTCCAATTCTATTCCTCGATGACTCACGATGAAACCCAGAAATTTTCCAGCAGGAACCCCGAATGCACATTTGGCGGGATTCAGCTTCAGATTGTACCTCCTCAGTTTGTTGAAGAACTTTCTCAGATCTTCCATATGATCAGTGGACTTCTTGGATTTGATGATGACATCTTCCACATATACCTCAATCTCCTTATGTATCATGTCGTGAAAGATGGTAGTCATGGCTTTCATATAGGTGGCGCCAGCATTCTTCAATCCAAATGGCATCATTTTGTAACAATACATTCCCCACGGCGTGATGAAAGCCATTTTCTCTGCATCTTCCTCATCCATCCATACTTGATGATACCCAACGAAACAATCAACAAAAGACTGCAACTCATGCTTGGCGCAATTGTCGATAAGAATGTGTATTTTCGATAAGGGGAAGTCATCTTTGGGACTGGCCCGGTTAAGATCCCTGTAGTCGACACAAATTCTAACTTTCCCATCCTTCTTTGGTACTGGCACGATGTTGGCTAACCATGTAGGATACTCTACTACCTTGAGAACCTTGGCTTTGACCTTCTTGATAACCTCTTCTTTGATTTTCAAACTCATGTCGGGTTTGAATTTCCTGAGCTTCTGCTTAACCGGCAGACATGTTGGATCTGTTGGCAGTTTGTGAGCTACAATGGACATGTTGTGACCAGTTATGTCATCATACGACCAGGCAAATATGTCCTCGTATTCCCTTAAAAACTCTGCGTATTCTTCCTTTTCTAATGGTGACTGGTGAACACTGATGCGTGTTTGTTTGACATTTTATGTATCTCCCAAATTAACGACCTCAGTTTCGTCCAAGTTAGACTTAGGCCTATTCTCAAAATTCTCAACCTCTCTGATGACCTCCTCTAGTATATCATCCTCTTCTGAGTCTATATTCGTTTGTTGCGTTGTTTCATTGCAAGTCACAATTGTTGGTTCATCGTCAAAGCGAAGCTCTTTTCAAAATTAAAGACAATGCGAAAAGAAAATCAGCTAGTAAAAAAAATGAGATTCATGGTGCTTTTGTTTAGCCTTGCTACCCCGAAGCTTTCCAGGCCCTAGTGGTTCTAATTGACCAGTTGATGAGGCGTTCTCTTTGGTTCACATCTTGTATGGAAGGGCCTTCCTCCCCTTCCTCCTCGAAAAGAACACAACAATCCATATCATCATCCTCCAAAAATAGATTCTTCATGGCTGCCAATGCTTCATCTTCCTCTGACCCGTATATGGTATCTACCGGTTGGAAAGTCTGCTCCAGGCTAGGTATCGAAAGCTCCAGCGGATAGTAGGGGCTGCGCCATGGTGGCGACCAGTTCTGGAATTCTTCCCAAGTATAACCATACCCTAACCCGAAAGTAGTGCCATGCTTCATTAGTTTGATGGGCTTAGTGATCCCCTGGAGGTTTTTGCCGAGTCCCTTTCCAGGTTTGCACCCACACTAATTCAGGATACTTTCAATCTTATTATCCCACCATTTGTCCTTGTCTACAGCATTGACCCTTTCAATGTGGTGGTATGTTTCTCCGCCTATTCTCCTTCTGCCTCCAATCATTGGGATGGTCTGGCGACTATATATGGGGTTGCTACCATCACCATGAATAATCACCTCTTGGTGATTCCATTTGAACTTCACTGCCTGATGCAGGGTTGATGCTACGGCTCCAGCGGTGTGGATCCATGGTCATCCCAATAGCAAGTTGTAGGATGCTGGGACATCTATCACTTGAAAGTTGATGTCGAACCATGTTGGTCCCATTTGCAAGCATAGGCTGATTTCTCCAATAGTAGACCTTTGGGACCCATCGAAGGCTTTGACATTGATGGCCCCGTCTTTGATCTTGTGCAGGCCCTTTCCTAAGGTTATGAGAGTTATCAGCGGACAGATGTTGAGGCTGGATCCTCCATCGATCAAGACTCTAGTGATGAAATAATCCTCACATTGCATGGTGATGTGCAGTGCCTTGTTGTGGCTCAGTTCTTCCGGCGGTAGCTCATCTTCGTGGAAGGTGATTTTATGGCTCTCCAGTACTTGCCCTACCATATTTGCCATTTCGCCTCCGGTTATGTTGCTGGGCACATAAGCATCAATCAATATCTTCATCAAGGCATTTTTGTGTGCGTTAGAGCTCTGCAGAAGAGCTAGGATGGAGATCTGTGTTGGTGTTTTGTTCAATTGCTCAACGATCGAGTATTCCTTAGGTTGTATTTTCCTCCAAAGATCATCGGGCCTTGTTTCAATAGGCCACCCAGAGGCTTGCTTACTGGACTCAGCTAGATGTTCTGGGGTGTAAATCCTCCCTGTTCTGGTCATGCCCTGCGCAGCAATTGTTTCTCCTGTCTTGGTCTTCCTTTTTCTCCTAGCTTCGGCCGTGTAATCCCATGGTATGGCATTTGAGTGGAACGGTGTTATGTCTGACATTGCCACAGGAATAGGTACCCTTGGTGGTAACACAACAACTTCAAAAGGTGCAGGTGCTTTTCGAACTCCAAATTCAACCTCAATTGGTCTGGGCGCCTTTGCAAAAGAAGGCGCTTCAAATTCGAGAGGTATGGACATGTTTACTTCATCGTCCTTGGAGGGTTGATTCTGCACAACAATTGGGTTAAGTGTGACCACTGGTCTCTTTGGTTCATCACCCTCAGCAATCAAACCTATCGACCCTTTGGGGTCCCAATCATCCTCGATCTCGATCATGTGAATGTCTCTACCTTTGTGGTCAGGTAGAGGGTTGTTATGAACATTAGGAGTAGACTCCTTTGCTACGATGACCTTATTGTTGATCAGGGTTTGAATCTTGTCCTTCAATGAGCGGCACTCGTCAAGGGTGTATCCTTTCATGCCGGAGTGGTACGCATAGGTCTTGTTAGGGTTGACCCACTGGGAAGGATTTTCTAGAGTTATGACTGGGATAAGGGTGACGTAACCAATAGCTTTAAGTCTCTCGTACAACTGGTCAATTGGTTCGGCGATGGCTGTGTATTGTTTAGGAGGTATGCTATCAAAATTTGGCCTAGGTCTAGGGAAATTTTGGCGGATGGGAGGTGATTGGTAATGAGAGGGTTGAGCATTATAAGCTTGGTAGACAGGTGCAGGTTGAGAGTATCTGGGTGAGGTGGGTTGATATGTGAGAGTTGGAGACGATTGGTAAACGGGAGGTGGATTTTGATAGGAGGGTGCGGGTGCTTGGTAATTCGGGATAGGCTGATATGTAAGTGGAAGTGACAGGTAAGTGTGGTATTTTAGTGGTGATTTGGCTCCCTGTGCGACCATCACGACACTCACATCCTTATTTTTGGACGTGCCACGAGACTGTAAGGCCTTGTTGGTGGCCTGCAATACTTCAAGATTAGTAACCATACCATTCTTAATGCCTTCCTCAAATATTTCTCCCAGTTTGATGATATTGGAGAATTTATGACCCTCGATCAGTATCAACCTCTCGTAATATTGTGTATCTTGGGCCCGGACGAAGAATCTGTTCATTTGTTCTTCTTCTAAGGTTGGCCTGACCTTTGCAGCCTCTGACCTCCAATTAGCATACTCGTGGAATGTTTCAGTAGGTTTCTTCTTCAAATTCTGGATGTAGAATACATCCGGTGCATTCTATGTATTGAATTGGAACCTATCCATAAAATCTAATGCCATGCCTACCCAGCTTGTCCATTTCTTGGGGTCCTGACTGATGTACCAGGATAAAGCATCCCCCTTCAGACTTCTCATGAAGAGCTTCATACGGACCTTCTCATCCTTTTCGACTCCGACCAGCTTATCGCAATATGTCCTCAGGTGGACTCTGGGATCTCTAGTGCCATCAAATATTTCAAACTTGGGAGGTTTGTACCCCTCCAGAAGTTCAACATCTAGCTGAATGCAGAGGTCTTCATAATTCAACCCCTCGATGCCTTTGTTACCTTCCACGCCCTGAACTCGGCGGGTCAACTTCTTGAGTTCTGCTGCTAAGTTCCTAATAAGAGAGTCTTTTTCATCAGACTCAGGTGCATTTGAGATTGGTTGAGTGTAGTGGGGGTATGGTATCCACATAGATAATAGTGTTGTGGAGATGGTCATTTGTGGTGTTCAGTGGTTCGGGAATGAGTAGCGGAGTGTTGGTTGGAGTGTGGCACGTGTTGCAGTGTTGAGTATGAGTGGGTTGTATTTGTGGTTATGGGGTGTTTTGTGGAGGTGCGAGATTATGGGCGTTGGGAAGGTTAACATCAGGAGCGGTGAGAGAGAATGATAGGTTCGCCAAGTTCCGAACCTGATCCAGTTCTTCTCAGAACTTCAATAATTTTTGCTCAATTTGGGTAGCAGTTTCCTTACCAACCGGAGTACCCTGAGGAATCTCAGTTCTTTCAACTTCCTTTTTGGCGCTTGAATCTCTCATTCTACCTTTGTTCTTGTTCCGGATAGGACTCGGCGGAGGAGGAGGTGGAGGGCCCTTGGATCTTGTGGAGTATGATGATGGTGCCAGAATGCATGAACTAACCTTTGGGGAGGGGAATAAAACAAAAGAAAAACAAAAGGTATTAAGTTAGTGCGGGTTATGAGAAAAATGTTGCAGTATTTAAACACATTGTGCAAAAATATAAATCGCGTCCTAATTTTGGTGCCTCGATGTGCCGGAGGTAGGCCTAGCGACAAATAGTTTTGGAGAACTTATAATGCTAAATGCCTCATTTTATTGATTAAAAATAAGACGAATCCAAAAGGATGCTAAATAATAGAAAGTAAAATAAAGAATAAAAGACTCCTAACTACTTGGTCCCGGAAGGACCTTCCCCGGATTTGGCATCTTTGTCTCCCTTGAACAGCTTCACCAGCTTGCGTAGTCCTAGCAGTAAATAAGCTCGGGCCAAATGTCCGCCTGCATTTCCTTCAGCATTTTGACAGTCTTCAATCCTCTTGATGAACTTTCGTTCCAGCTCTACTAGACCCGCTCCAGATACCCTAGTTGCTTGTTGGCGCTGACAACCATATCTTTACACTCCTCAATCAACTTCTGATGGGCTTCTTGTATTTCCCGTCGGTGCTCACTTTCACACTCTCGAATTCTCTTGCGTAGTTGATTATACTTAACCTGTGTTTCAGCGTGCTCGTCGATAATTCTGTGTCCTCGAATGAACCCGGGCTGACCCAAACTATTGTGATTATCTTCCAACCAACCTGAGTAGTATGGCACACAACAAGCGTGATATCTGTCTAGTTCAATAGATTCTTTCCCCAAAACGAGTTTGCAGTGCCACATGTGCTGTGGTTGGCACCTGTGAGGGCTATCATCGTCCTGAAAATCAGCCCTGAAGTGACTCGTTTTGTCGACCCTTGGTATGATTTTCTTTCTCCCAGCTTGCCTCACGGCTCGGAGGGGAACGTAGGGATAAGTTCCTCTTAGACCGATTAGTATGAGAAACGGTGCGTCTCTAGATCGAACAATGAATTCTTCCATAGGGAACCACTCGACCATCCATTGTACCTGGTCTTCTTTCAGATTCTCAAATAATTCTACCCATCCTCCAGCGTCCTCTGGTTGAGCGAACATGTTAGGCATATAATTCATACACCTTGGCTGGTGGAAGGCGATGTGATCATCTGAGACTCTGCGTAAGATCTCTTGCCAGTATTCTCCTTTCTGGAGGTGCTCCATGAGCCAGAGCTGAAGTAATAAGTTGCAACCCTCAAAATAAATGGCCTTTTGCTGACAGTTGTCCAGGGCTCGGTATATCTCAGCGACAATCATGGTCACTATATTGAAAGGCTGCCCGCCAATTCCTTCCATCAGAGTCTTAGTTACCATGGCCAGTCTGGTGTGGATCCTAGCCTTCTTCATAGGGAACACTATCATTCCCAAAAAGTAGAACAGAAAAAATGAACCCTTCTGTGGATATGCCCCAATGAGGTGAGTGCGAATTCATCTGAGTAGGTGCGGTATGACTTGCTATGGCCGTACCTCTCATACAGATAGTCAAATGGGATGTAAGAGTCTTTCAGGCATGTTAAATCGGGGTTCTTCTTCAGTCCCATCATCTTAAGGAAACCCCTACCCTTACGATTCTATGGCATAAGCAAACCCGGATTCTCCCAAGGAATACCAGCTAAACCTCCTATTTCTTCGAGCAAAGGAGTCATTTCAAAATCCCCAAAGCGGAAGACGGCCCTGTCGCTATCCCAGAACAGTGTCGCAGCCTCTATGATTCTATTGTCAGGCTGGATTTCTAGAAGAGAAGGCAAATTCCCTAAGTATTTGCGGACGAGCGTCTGATCACTGGAGTGGAGGTCTTTCCACCAATTCAGCAGCCTTGGATGAATGTTGGTTACCATGCCAAATCTGGGGACTTCGTGCCTCATTTTCTACAAAACAAAGCGTTAGGCCCCTACCCCACCGGACTCGACTATTTAAACCAATAATTAGCATAGCAACCATTTAGCTCTCCAAATAAATGCACAAAACATGGAGGTGTCCGTTTGGATTTCAAGGAAACCCGGTGGACTTTGGACAAGGCTATCCTAATGAGTCATTATGCGGACAACATAACTGACTCAGCTCGGTTTGACCATGATGCATGTACAGTTTAAACGGAGTAAGGTTTCTATTGGGGTATTAGACATGTACCTTTGAGCGAGCAACTCAAGAGGGAAAGGCGCGGAACTGTCGACTGCACCGCTTATCGAATGGTTTTACCGTAAATATGCCTTTGCCAAATTTAAAGGGTGATAATATTGGAAGGGTGCAACCACTCTTTATAAGCGTTGCTATGGTATTTGTTTGGCACGAGTGGAATATGATGTTGAAGATGCAGTTTACAAGAATGAAACAAATTGACATGTATTTTCACGTTCATACAATAAATGTTTACAATAATTGCTCAAAATTACAACGGTATTGATGGAAAGCGGTAAATGAAAACGTTAAAGAAAAAGAAACAAAAGGCAAGTCAGTTTCGAATAGAGGCAGTAAACAAAGCAAAAAAAAAAAGCAATAAAGTCACATATAACATGAAATGGTGAAAGCCTAAAGAATCCCCAGCAGAGTCGCCATACTGTCGACGCTCCCTTTTTCTAAAGCGAAATTAGGTTTACGACATTCGGGAAGACAACTCTATTCCCGTTTGGGAATTGGGTTTTAGGAATTGAAGAGTCGCCACCTAATGATTAAAGAGTATTAGGACACTTTTAAGAAAGAATTGAGATGAAGAACCAGAGTACGGGTAAGGGCTAGAAATTATCTCGAGGGGAAAGTGTTAGGCACCCCTCAAGATCCACTAGTGTGGTTCCCGGCCATGTTACAATTGTGACTTTAAGCAAGCAAACATAAGTAAACAAGCAAGAACTACAAATACAAGCGGGTTTTCATATAATAGTTGCAAATAATTTGAAACTAAAACGAAGTTGAAGAAGCTGAAATTTTGCGAAGAAAGTAATTTTAAAATCCAGAATAAACGAGTGAAGAGAGGGAGAAACTTTACATAATTGCTGGGAGTAGCAGTTAAAGAAGCTGAAGTTTGAGAAAAAATAGTTTTTGAAATAAAAATAAACAGGTAAATGGAGAGGGGTCCTACATTTAAAAATAATTTGGATCACCCCACACAACACCCGGTAACTGTTTATACACGTGGTGTTATCGCGTGGTCATCATATCCATATCTACCCTTCCCACCCTATTAAGGTATTAAAGCGCGGAATGTCTCATTAATTATTGCATGCTAGTACCCGTCCCAATCCTATCATTCCTGGAGGCATTTGGACTACTAGTCCTAAAGGGAGAGGGGTTTGAGGCCTTTTGAGAGTTTTCAAAGGACAAAGTACTAGGGCGTCAATCAAAACACATAATGCAAGTAAAGGGGAAAGCAAATAAGCAAGTAGGGCTCAAATAAGCCTTCTAAAATCAGATAAAGCCATAGAGTTTAGCATGTATTGCACGTACTGGTTTAGTCTTAGATTAAATTAAAGCGATAAGCGGACTGGTTCAATACCTATTTTTAGACCGGAAGTCTGCATTAGGCTTACTCGAATGCAGTTGTTTAAGACTGATCCCGTTGATTAGTTAATCCTTTTTGTCTATGTGTTGGATAGGACTATTGATTTTAAAACACAAGCTAATTTTAAAAGAAAATTATAGAGTAAGAAATAGGTTTCAGAAAAAAGGGGTACTGGATTGTTATAAACGTGGTTTAACAACTAAAATAAATTTCATAATGCAGACTGGTTATAAAAAGAGTTGCCAATTTTTAAACAAAAGAACTGAGTTGCAGACTGACTAGAAGAAATTTGTCAGATAAGCACAAAGGAATGACTTTTAGGCTGATTTAAAAAAAAATGTTTACCAGAGTTAATGCGAATGAGTTCAGAAAGAAAAGTCATTTGTTTTTAGTAAAATCGATACTGTTCTAAACAAGTGAGACAACTCTGGTTCGAAATCCCTATAGGCATGCTTTCTATACGTGATACTTTTCAAATACTAATAGAAGCCTTTAAACAATAATATCTACATATTTCATTTTTATTATTAAACCTAACTATTTTCCTAATGACGTTATTATATGCAGAGATGCAAACCCCTATAGGCATGGTATCTATATGCATAGTTGCAGAATTCAGAAGTTAAATTCTATAGGCATGCTTTCTACGTATGAAGTTGCACAAATTGGAAACAACATCATATAGGCATATTTTCTACCCTTTGTGCATAAAAGTAACCCCCTTCCCTTTTTTACTAAATCCCCATGAGTTTATACAAATTATTATAGCCCAGTAGAACAAAACTGAAATTAAAAGTACATCAAAAATTAATAGCTACATCCGAGCAGCCTAATTCAGACTTAGTGTCTAATAATATGAGATTGAGCCACTTCCGAGATCTAGATTTCCAAAGCCTTCTCTTAACTAGGGTATTTCACAGATCCAAGGAGTTTCAGGAACCCCAGGCAGTGCTTACACCCAAGATATTAATCAGGATGAGTTATAGTGCAGTGTGGAAGAGCCAACCCTCAAGTGTCCAAGTTCAGAGTGAACGCAGAGGTCCCAAGGAAAGGCTCACTAGAGAGGGGCAGAACTTAAGTTCTGAGAATGAGTGCAAGTGCAATGGGGGGGGGGGGAGAGAATGCCAAGGCAGGCAGGTGGTCATACCTAACTATGAGAAAGGCTGGCAGACCCCTGACCAAACCTGTTCAGCCGGCAAATAAGAGCACAGACCTATTGAAGGCCAGACTATGGTCTAGACAGTGATTAGGACACCGCCAGACCAAGGTCTTAAGCTCAGGATACATATAAAGGGGAAAGGGGAATGGGATTTGAAAGAGTTTAGGACCCAGGGAGTCCAGTCCATATAACTGAAGGAATTGGGGGGTAGGGATTCATGTAGGAGCATAGCAAAGAAACAAACCAACTTACAAAAAATTACATTATGGAAGCCAAACAAAGAATGAACAGAAGAATAAACACATAGGGTAGTGGCAGAAATTAAACAAAGATAACATACCAATTGCAGAAGAAGCAAGCAAAGAAAAGCAGGATTCTTTCAGCCAAACCACAGTCAGAGAAGAGAATTTTAAGCTTATGAATTTAGAGAACTCGTATATTTTTTTAAGAAAATCTAAGTGTATTTGAGAGAAGAAGTAATGACTTGTTCGTGTTCGAACCTGTTTGAAAGGGAAGAAGTACATGTATTTATAGTTTTGAAAATGAGTAGAAAACAAGGTAACAAATACGGTTTCAACACAAACATAGAAATAATCACAGTCAAAATCAATTAATACAGGTTTTTCCCTTTAATCAAGGGATTACTAATCAACGGACACTAACAGGATTAATATAAGGAAATAAAATCAATTTGTAAGCAGAATAATTGTTGCCATAAAAGGAGCAGTAAAACCATATAGTAAGGGATTAAGTCTAAATACAGGAGTGTACTTATTTTTGGAAAGGATCTGGTAAGGCCAAACAAAGAGGGAGAATCAATTAACCCTTAACGGGAGAGTAAAAAAATCAGAACTGCACAAGGAAAAGTTTTGAAAATCAATTACGAGTTTGAAAATCAATCACAGAAGGGACTCAGTATATAAATGAGGTGCACAAGTAATTGACATGTGAGGCCAAGCTATGGCAAGAAGAGGTAGCATACAGTAATTGAGAAGAGATCAGAAGCATGCAAAAGTTAGGTGAAAACCTTTTTGAAAACATAGTCAAGTTTGACAGATAGCAAGAACTCAGAACAAAGTTGAATCACATAAAGAAAAGAGATGCTGAAGTTTAAAGGAAGCAGATTGAGCAATTTCAAACAGACGAGTTGCACAAACAAACTCAGGAACTCGAATAAACCCAAGGAACTAGGGTTTTCGAAATCAGTAGAGTTTAGAGGCGATAAACAAGTGAAACAAATAAACAGACTCAGAATCTCAAATAAACCCCAAAAATTAGGGTTTTCAACACTAATCAGGTTCAAACAAAGTAAATCAAACAGATAGACTCAGAAACTCAAACAAATCTCCAAAAATTAGGTTTTCAACACCAATCAAACTTAGAGATGATAAACACATGAATCGAACAAAATATTTAACAAACAGACTCAGAAACTCTAGTTTGAAATCAAAAGATTTTAAAAAGGAAAATTGGGGAAAACATTTCAAACATCATATATAGCACAGATCGAGCACAGATCCAAACAAATAAACGAAAAGAACCTCGAATAGGCTAGGGTTTCTGAGAACCCTAGAAACGAGAAAGGCTTGGAAGAAACAAGATCAAATCTGGAGTTGATAAGGTCGGAACCAAGCTTAGGAGGCTAAGACACGCCGGAGATGGCTGAGAACCTCGGATCGATGAAGGTATGGGTGAAGACCCTTGCGGTCTGGCCTCGAACCTTCAGGTATCAAGCACGTGAGAGCAGTAGGGGTGAGAATAGGTCGTCCATGGTTAGAACAGCCATGGATTCCGGTGGATTTGGGGTTGGAGGTAGCAGAGAGCGATTAGGGTTTCGAGAGAGCTCGAGAGCATTTGAAAGAAGAGAGGAGTTAGAGGTGGCGCTTATGAAAGAATGGGGTAGGGTTTAGGGGTCATTTGGAATTAAAAAGGAAAGAAGAGATCTGGGCCGTTGATAAAAAATGATCAACGACTCAGATTTTAAAAAGAAAACGGGCGGGGTTGGGCAATTGGATCAGGTAATCAGGTTTAAATTGATTTGGGGGTTGGGATTGGGTTGAATTGGGGTGCAAATTGGGTTGTAATTGAAATAAAATTGAGGCTAGATTTTAAATAGCCAATTTTCCCCTTTTATTTTATAAAAAGGTTATAATGGTTAAGAAATAAATTAAAATACTGAGTAAACAAATATTAAATAAATATTAACTTAAAAATACTGGAACTAATTTTGTAATTATAAAATGCTATTGATCACAAAATAGGCTATATTTGCAATTATATGCAATTTAGCTTTAAAAATGCCAAATAAATTTGTAAAAATATGCAAAAATTACCTTAATTATATTTTGGTGCAAATGTGAGAATAAAATGAATTATTCACCAAAAATAATAATTTTAGAAATAATTATTGGATTTTATTGTATTAAAATAGGCAATCAATTGTTTTAAAAATTATTAAAAATGCCAAAACTCTTGGGTGTGTTTATATATGCACATATATGCTATTTTGAAAATATTTTGGGTATAAAATTACCTAGAAAAAAATTGGGTATCAACACGCCCCTCGGGCATAGTATCAACAAATCTGCCCTTCGGGCAACATCACATAACAATACTAGCCCCACGGGATCAATCTCACATCACAATGGGTACCCGCGTTCACTGGGGGTGTGCAGTCTCCTGGAGGGTCCCCTTACGACCCAAGCGCAATAACAAGCCATCTCATGGCATCGAATCTAGGCCCTCGGCCTCATATCAATTAAGCCACCTCGTGGCGTAAGTATCTCAGGCCCTCGGCCTCAAATTAGTATCAGTGTTTCCTCACAACACAGACCCTCAGCCTTACTCAATCAAAAATCCTCACAAGCCCCTTGGGCAACAGTAAAACAGTGATTTCCAGCCCAAACATTATTTAAAATATCATTTAAGTCTCAAAACTGAGTAAAAGTGGCTGAGTAGTAAAACAGGGGAAATTAAGATGACTGAGTTTAAATAGGAAGTCACAATAGTGAGGAAATATCAAATAAAAGCCCCGTAGGGTTCAAATAGTTGGCACGAAGCCCAAATATGGCATTCAGCCCAATAAATGATAATAGCAAATAGTTTTCAATCAAATACGTCGTAAAATCATCAATTGGGACGGATCACGTCACAATCCCCAGTAGTGCACGACCCAACGCTCGTGATAAAGCATCTGCCTCATCTCAATATAGTGCTACGATGTACAATTCGGGGTTTTAAACCCTCAGAACATCATTTACAATCACTACTAACCTCGAACCAGCTAAATCTCTCGCTTGCAACACCTTTGCCCCTCGAATCGGCATCCACGCGCATCAAATCTATCTAAACTCAGAACGAGGATGTCAAAATATGCCAAGGGAACAAAGCCCAAGTGAAAACAATCAATAAAGGGCATAAATCTCGAAATTACCAAAACCCGAACCCCGGCCCATGTCTCAAAATTCAGAAATTTTTACACCAACGGATTCCTTATATCCCCACGAGTTCCTACATACCAAAAGTTATCAAATCCGACCCCAAATGGTCCTTCAAATCCCAATCAAAAGTCTAAATTCTCAAGCCCTAGTTCTTCAATTTTTAGCTTAAGTTCCATGATTTTCTATATGGAATTCTCATAATAATCGAGTTTTCATTCCAAGAATCTTACCTCCAAATGTTTCCTCTTGAATCCCTCTTCAATCTCCTTCAGTAATCTCCCAAAATGACCAACTATGGAGGAAATGAACCCGAAAATCACGGACAAGATGAGTTTAGAATGATTCTGCCCAGGTCTAATTTCCTTCTTCGCGAACGCGGTCAAACCCCCGCGTTCGCGAAGAACAATTTTATTTTGACCAATTTTCCTTCTACGTGATCGTGACCTATCCCCCACGAACGTGATGCTTTATCCGGGCGAACCTTCGTGAACGCGCTCCGTGCACCGCAAACGCGATGAGCAACCTGACCTCAGACCAGCTGACCAAAATACCCTATGCGAACGCAATTGCCATCTAGCGAACGCGATTCACCAATTCCTTAGCCCTTCGCGAACACGGAGCTCCCATCATGAATGCGAAGGCTTAATACTTTCCTTCCTCAAATACCTCTTCGCGAACACAAGGCTCCACTCGCTAACGCAAAGGGTAAAAATCCTTGCAACTGCTGATAGATTTTCTGCAATTTTCTAAACTCCAAAATGTTTTGATTGACCACCCGAAACTCACCCGAGGCCCCCGGGACCTCAACCAAAGGAACAAAGATATCCTAATACCTTATCCAAACTTGTTCCAATCATCAAAACACTTCGAAAAACATCAAATTAACCAAAACACATTGGATTGAAGCCTAAGTTTCTAAAAATCTTCTGAATTCCGCTTTTGAAAAAAAAAACCCAACCTAACCATGTCCGAATGATCTAAAATTTTGCACACACATTCCCAAATGACACAACGGAACTACTACAACTCTCAGAATTCCATTCTGGCCCCTATATCAGAAATCTCGCCTACCAATCGAAAATCGCCAAAATATCAAATTCGCCAATTCAAGCCTAAAACTACTCCAAACCTCCAAAACTCATTTGATCAAACTCCTAAGTCATAAATCACCTCCCAAAGATAACCGAACCATCGAACTCACATTCGAGCCTTCTGATACATAAGTCAAGATCTGGTTGACTTTGTCAACTTAAGCCTTCTTAAAAGAGACTAAGTGTCTCAAACCTTACCAAAATCATTCCGGACTCGATCCCACCAACCCGATACCATAAAACGCGGATAACAGAGTATAAAGAAGCAGAAATGGGGGAAACAATGCGGTAACTCATGAGACAACTGGTCTGGTCATCACACTTTAGGTGCAGAGGTGTGGTTAATGCAGGGACTTAGGTAAGCTACATTCAATGTACGATCCCCAGCCAGCAGATTCTCCTTCATAGTTATTTGTATCTTTCCTATCTAATTTGTATTCCAGACAGATGATGTATTTTATGTTTATCGTTTTAGTTGATGCTCATGCAGTTATGACACCGAGTTCTAGGAGTACTTAGGAGTTGTTCATTAGTGTATTTGGGGAAAACATTATCATTTAATTTGTAATTTTATTTTTTATTATTTAATTAAAGGAAAAATTATGATTTCAAAATACTAAAATAAGTAAACAAGTTAATTAATTATTGGTTGCTTTCCAGCCAATGGTGTTAGGCGCTATACAATAGCAACAATAGCTAGTAAAATCCTACCAGTGAGGTCTGGGGATGGTAGAATGTATGCAGACCTTACCCCTACCCCGAAAGGGATAAAGAGGTTGTTTCCGAAAAATATAAGGTTCCGATACAGTGGGAGTCAAAACCACG
>MU739053.1:118919-136959 GCA_026770625.1 Nicotiana glauca | reverse complement strand
CCTCGGCAGTGGGTACTTGTTCTTTATTGTCACCTTGTTCAGCTGCCGGTAATCAATGCACATCCTCATCGATCCATCCTTTTTCTTCACAAATAGACCTGACGCACCCCAAAGAGAACCACTAGGCCTGATGAAGCCTTTCACAAGCAAATCCTGCAACTGATCCTTTAGCTCTTCAGCTCTGGTGGGGCCATACGATACGGCGGAATAGAAATGGGCTGCGTGCCTGGGGCCAGATCAATACAAAAATCAATATCCCTGTCGGGCAGCATACTCGGCAGGTCTGAAGGAAAAACCTCTGGAAACTCCCGAACAATAAGAATTGAATCAATAGAAGGAACCTCCGTGCTGGAATCACGAACATATGCCAAATAAGCTAAACACCCCTTCTCGACCATGTGTCGGGCCTTAACATATGAAATGACACTGCGGGTGGCATGTCCTAGGGTCCCTCTCCACTCCACCCGGGGCAAGTCTGGTAAAGTCAAGGTCACGGTCTTGGCGTGACAATCCAAGTTCGCATGATACGGGGACAACCAATCCATCCCTAATATAACATCAAAATCAACCATGTCGAGAAGCAATAGATCAACACGGGTCTCAAGACCCTCCAATACTACTACACAGGAACGATGAACTCTGTCGACCACTATAGAATCACCCACTGGCGTGGATACATATACAAGAACGCCCAAGGCATCACTAGGCATAGCCAAGTAGGGATCAAAATAAGATGACACATATGAATACGTGGACCTAGAGTCAAATAGCACTGAAGCATCCCTGTCACAAACCAGAATAGTACCTGTAATCACAGCATCTGATGACTCGGCCTCTGGCCTGGTTGGCAAAGCATAACAACGGGGCTGGGCCCTACCTCCCTGAATAAAATCTCTAGGACGATCAACTACAGGCTGACCTCTGCCTCTGTCGGTCCGAGCTCCACCTCTACGGTCCCTACCTTCACCTCTATGATCCCTACCCCCGCCTCTAGTTGGCTGAGCGGCCTGAGGATCACCTGCTGCCTGAATCATGGGGAGAGGACCCTGCTGCTGAGAGCTATCAGATGCTCCAGGGCAATACCTGGCAATATGTCTCGTGTCGCCACATGTGTAACAAGCCCTTGGCTGCTGAGAATAACGGAGTGGTGGTGCGCTGATAGGTGCTGATGGTGAGCTAGAAAGATGCTGGTCAGGATACTGTGGCTGGGAACTACGGCCACCTATAGTACCATGTGAAACCTGAAGTGCGGACTGAAAGAGCCCCTGAGGGTGGCCTCTACCATATGAATCCTTACCTCCAGATGAGGTACCACTGAACCTACCAGAATGACGAGGCCTCTTGTCTGACCCCTGACTTCCTCCTCGTGCAAGTGCCATCTCTATCCTGCGGGCCGCATTGGCCGCATCCTGAAAGGACATATCACTACCGGCCCCCATGGCCATCTAAAGCCGAATCGGCTGGATCAATCCGTCAATGAATCTCCGCACCCTCTCCCTCTCAGTGGGAAGTATAACAATAACATGGTGTGCCAAGTCAATAAACCGAGTCTCATACTGCGTGACTGTCATAGTACCTTGAGGAAGACGCTCAAACTGCCTGCGTAGAGCATCTCGCTCAGTCACCAGGAGAAACTTCTCCAAGAACAACTCTGCAAACTGATCCCAAGTCAATAATGGCAACCCTGCTGGTCTGGATAAATAATAGTTCCTCCACCAAGTCTTGGCAGATCCTGCAAGCTGAAAAGTGATGAAGTCGACCCCATTGGTCTCCACAATACCCATAGTCCTGAGAACCTCATGGCAGCTGAATAAGAAGTCCTGGGGGTCCTCTGTAGAAGCACCGCTGAAGGTGGTGGTGAAGAGCTTGGTGAACCTATCAAGCCTCCACAAAGCATCCGCGGACATCGCCGCACCATCGCCGGTCTGAGCTGGAATACCCGGCTGGGCTGCCACAGCTGGCTGAACCGCTGGAACCTGAGGCTGAGGAGCTACCTGCTCCGGAGTACGCGTAGCGGGGGTCTGAACTTCTCCCCCAGCCTGAGATGTGGCCGGTGCCGCGGGAAGCAAACCCGCTCTAGAAACACTCTCCATAAAGCCTACCAGTCGGACCAAGGCGTCCTGGAGTACTGGAGTGGCTATGAAACCCTCTGGGACCTGAGCTGGGCCCACTGGAGCTGCTGGTGCTGGAACCTCCTCATCGTAGTCAACATGAGGCTCCACCTCTAGGACTGCTGCTCAGGGCCGAGCTCTGCCCCGGCCTCGGCCTCGCCCTCTGCCCCTGATAGGAGCTGCTGCTGGGGACTCGGGCTGCTGCGCGGTAGAAAAGGAAGCACGTGTTCTCTCCATCTGCGAAAGAACAGAGTAGAACGACAATCAATATTTGAGAAACAAAATCGCACGACAAGAATGAATAAAGTGAAATTTTTTTCCTAACTCTGTAGCCTCTGGGGATAAATACAGACGTCTCCGTACCGATCCCTCAGACTCTACCGAGCTTGTCCATGAGTTGTGAGACCTAAGTAACCTAGTGCTCTGATACCAACTTGTCACGACCCGGATTTTCCACCGTCGAGAGTCGTGATGGCGCCTACTGTTGGAGCTAGGAAAGCAAAATAATACAACATTTCTACCGTTTTCATTTAAATAATTATAATAATCTGAAATAATAATCAAGGCGGAAGACTTATAATACTTACTTAACTGCAAACGGAAATGTGGAAATTTCAAAATACACCTCTACCCAGTATCTGGTGTTACTACTCACGGACTACTACAGAATACTACAAACAAGTTTGGAAAAGAAATACATAGTGTTTGCTGATACAAGATGAACAAACAAAAGTAAAGAAAGGGACTTCGGCCTGCGAACGCCAGCTAGACTACCTCGAGAGTCCCTGGACTGAAGATAGCTCCCAGAAAATCCTACCGCTGCGGTCCGTAAGCTGCGTCCTGATCTGTGCACAAAAAGGCACAGAGTGTAGCATCAGCACAACCGACCCCATGTGCTGGTAAGTGCCTGGCCTAACCCCGGCTAAGTAGTAACGAGGCTAGACAGGACCTACCGAAATCAACATGTGTAGATATCTATATATATGTACAAACAATGGAAATAACAACAAGGAAATACCGGCAACAAAAAGGGGGAAAGGGACATGCTCGGTGAGATACAGTAAAGAACAAATCAACAGATATAACAATGTAACCATCTCAATAATGTAACTCGTATAATTATATATGTCTAAGTGGATGACGCACCACACGATCCCATTTATCAGTGCCTAAGTGGTCGGCGTGCCACACGATCCCAATTCATATTTCATAGGTGGACGACGTGCCACATGATCCCATATTATAATTCATAAGTGGTCGGCGTGCCACATGATCCCAATTCATAATTCATAAGTGGTCGGCGTGCCACACGATCCCATTTCATAATTCATAAGTGGTCGGCGTGCCACACGATCCCATATTATAATTCATAAGTGGTCGGCGTGACACACGGTCCTATATTATAATGAATAACTCTAATAATCTCTCCAAAGGAGGTCCCATTAGGGAAAAACAACAACATAACAGTCAAACCCGGCAAGGATACAACTAACGGCCCAACTATCCCGGCAAGGGATAATTCAATAGTAATAGTCTACTCGTCCCGGCAAGGGAATCATTGCTTCACAAACTCTTTTAGTTCATTTTGGTCTTATCCAACACTTTATATGAAAGTTATCAATTTAACAAGACAATTGTGCCATATCTTTCGAATTAAAATCATTTACGACTCACGGTCATGCTAGACACCGGTGTATAGATACTCGTCACCATGCCTATACACCGTACTCGATCATTTAGCAAATAGCAATCAAAACGCTCTAATCCTATTCCCTCAAGAAAAAGTTAGATCAAACACTTACCTCGGTCCGAAAATAGCAATCTAGCCTCTAACACCGCCTTTCCTCTAGAATCCAACTCCGAAACAACGATATCTAGCCATAATTAGTTCAATATTATCAATAATGGCTTAAAAAACAATTCCATAGCCTAGAAATGAATTTTCTATCATTCTTCCAAAAATACCAAAATCCGACACCAGGCCCACATGGTCCAAACTCGAGACTCAGACCAAAACCCAATCACCCATAACCTCACGAGTTCAAATATATAATTTGTTCTTAAGTTAAACCCCAAAACGAGGTCTAAATCACAATTTCTTTGAAAACCCTATCTATACCCAATTCTCTAATTTTCTACCTATTTTCACATGTTTAGGCCTAAGAATTTGATTGATGTTGATAAAAAATGAAGAAGACAAGTTAAACAATACTAACCCAAGAAAGTTTGATGAAGAATCGCCCAAAAAGCTGTTGGAGAAGAGAGAGTTTTGAGAAATGGGATATAATCCCATATCTGTTCAGTTTTTTAGAACTTAAAATCACTGGGCGGAATTTGCTCTATGCGATCGCAGGGCCTGGAATGCGATCGCATAGAGTATGGTCTGATGGGCAGTGCGATCGCATAAGGACATATGCAAACGCATAAAAGGAAAATGAGGGGGGCTGACTTTGCTCTATGCGATCACGGGGAAGCTATGCGATCGCATAGAAGGAATTCTAGGCCTCAAAATTTACTCTATGTGATCGCGGAAGAACCAATGCGATCGCATAGAATAAAAACCTGGACACCAGCAACTNTGTAGAAGCACCGCTGAAGGTGGTGGTGAAGAGCTTGGTGAACCTGTCAAGCCTCCACAAAGCATCCGCGGACATCACCGCACCATTGCCGGTTTGAGCTGGAATACCCGGCTGGGCTGCCACAGCTGGCTGAACCGCTGGAAACTGAGGCTGAGGAGCTACCTGCTCCGGAGTACGCGTAGCGGGGGTCTGAACTTCTCCCCCAGCCTGAGATGTGGCCGGTGCCGCGGGAAGCAAACCCGCTCTAGAAACACTCTCCATAAAGCCTACCAGTCGGACCAAGGCATCCTGGAGTACTCGAGTGGCTATGAAACCCTCTGGGACCTGAGCTGGGCCCACTGGAGCTGCTGGTGCTGGAACCTCCTCATCGTAGTCAACATGAGGCTCCACCTCTAGGACTGCTGCTCAGGGCCGAGCTCTGCCCCGGCCTCGGCCTCGCCCTCTGCCCCTGATAGGAGCTGCTGCTGGGGACTCGGGCTGCTGCGCGGTAGAAAAGGAAGCACGTGTTCTCTCCATCTGCGAAAGAACAGAGTAGAACGACAATCAATATTTGAGAAACAAAATCGCACGACAAGAATGAATAAAGTGAAATTTTTTTCCTAACTCTGTAGCCTCTGGGGATAAATACAGACGTCTCCGTACCGATCCCTCAGACTCTACCGAGCTTGTCCATGAGTTGTGAGACCTAAGTAACCTAGTGCTCTGATACCAACTTGTCACGACCCGGATTTTCCACCGTCGAGAGTCGTGATGGCGCCTACTGTTGGAGCTAGGAAAGCAAAATAATACAACATTTCTACCGTTTTCATTTAAATAATTATAATAATCTGAAATAATAATCAAGGCGGAAGACTTATAATACTTACTTAACTGCAAACGGAAATGTGGAAATTTCAAAATACACCTCTACCCAGTATCTGGTGTTACTACTCACGGACTACTACAGAATACTACAAACAAGTTTGGAAAAGAAATACATAGTGTTTGCTGATACAAGATGAACAAACAAAAGTAAAGAAAGGGACTTCGGCCTGCGAACGCCAGCTAGACTACCTCGAGAGTCCCTGGACTGAAGATAGCTCCCAGAAAATCCTACCGCTGCGGTCCGTAAGCTGCGTCCTGATCTGTGCACAAAAAGGCACAGAGTGTAGCATCAGCACAACCGACCCCATGTGCTGGTAAGTGCCTGGCCTAACCCCGGCTAAGTAGTAACGAGGCTAGACAGGACCTACCGAAATCAACATGTGTAGATATCTATATATATGTACAAACAATGGAAATAACAACAAGGAAATACCGGCAACAAAAAGGGGGAAAGGGACATGCTCGGTGAGATACAGTAAAGAACAAATCAACAGATATAACAATGTAACCATCTCAATAATGTAACTCGTATAATTATATATGTCTAAGTGGATGACGCACCACACGATCCCATTTATCAGTGCCTAAGTGGTCGGCGTGCCACACGATCCCAATTCATATTTCATAGGTGGACGACGTGCCACATGATCCCATATTATAATTCATAAGTGGTCGGCGTGCCACATGATCCCAATTCATAATTCATAAGTGGTCGGCGTGCCACACGATCCCATTTCATAATTCATAAGTGGTCGGCGTGCCACACGATCCCATATTATAATTCATAAGTGGTCGGCGTGACACACGGTCCTATATTATAATGAATAACTCTAATAATCTCTCCAAAGGAGGTCCCATTAGGGAAAAACAACAACATAACAGTCAAACCCGGCAAGGATACAACTAACGGCCCAACTATCCCGGCAAGGGATAATTCAATAGTAATAGTCTACTCGTCCCGGCAAGGGAATCATTGCTTCACAAACTCTTTTAGTTCATTTTGGTCTTATCCAACACTTTATATGAAAGTTATCAATTTAACAAGACAATTGTGCCATATCTTTCGAATTAAAATCATTTACGACTCACGGTCATGCTAGACACCGGTGTATAGATACTCGTCACCATGCCTATACACCGTACTCGATCATTTAGCAAATAGCAATCAAAACGCTCTAATCCTATTCCCTCAAGAAAAAGTTAGATCAAACACTTACCTCGGTCCGAAAATAGCAATCTNACCATGTTCGTATATGGAATGAGCAAGTTGCTTTGCAAATATTTAGCTTGCAATGAGAGCATGTAATTTTCTCATATTATTATTGTATCCTTTAATGTTTTGGTATAGTAGTATAGCCACAGATAATTGTAGCAATTTTCTAGAGCAATCATATACTCTGTTGGTATACATGTATATCATATAGTACTAGAAGTCTTTTTTGCTACTTATATTTTTATTGTATTTTTTAATATTTTATTATTATTTCTATTCTAACTAGTATATATGAAGATTTTGTGGCCGTAGATTATATTTTCTTGCTCCATCACTGGTTANTTTCCTCTAGAATCCAACTCCGAAACAACGATATCTAGCCATAATTAGTTCAATATTATCAATAATGGCTTAAAAAACAATTCCATAGCCTAGAAATGAATTTTCTATCATTCTTCCAAAAATACCAAAATCCGACACCAGGCCCACATGGTCCAAACTCGAGACTCAGACCAAAACCCAATCACCCATAACCTCACGAGTTCAAATATATAATTTGTTCTTAAGTTAAACCCCAAAACGAGGTCTAAATCACAATTTCTTTGAAAACCCTATCTANAGGGAAGGAGATCAAGGTTTGCATGGCAATCACGTGAAATTAAAAAAGGAACAAGAAATAAAGAAAAAAATAAAAAAAAAAGTAAAGAAGGAGTCAAACTTGAGTGTGAAATAAGTTATGATAAAAATAACAATAATACAATTTAGGCAAAAATAAATGAATAAAAGAGAAAAAGAAAAAAATAGGAAGAAAAAGAGAAAAAAGAAAAGGAGAAAAGAAAGAAAAAAAGGAAAAAAGAAAAGAATCATAGAAATAAAAAAGAATTGGAGAATAAAGAAAAAAATTTACCACAAAAACTAATATGGGTAGGAAATGTATTTAGTTTATGGGTAGAAAAACAAATGGGTAGGCAAGGGTAAATAGTTTTATTTTTGGGTAACTGTGTCAAACTCCCAAAATATTATGGAACACAAAAAAGGCTAAAAAGTCAATTAATGTGGATCAGAGGGAGTAGTGTTTTTCAGCCTATGTATAACTAATGCTTGTATCAGTTCTACTTTATTCTTATAAGTAATAAATGACATTAGCAAAACCATGATTTTTTAATACATGAATAGGCATGTATAAAGATAAAACCGCCAAAATTTTGCCCGAATCCGTTCCAAAGTGTAGAGGGTATTTTTGTTAATAAATTATTTATTTTTTAAAAATTATGCAATGCATATCTATATCTATTTATCTATATATTATTAAAAGGAGAGGAAAAAGCCCTCTCCTTAAACCAAGTGGCAGCTTCAGAAAAAGCCACGTGGCATAGTTAGTTATTAAATTAGTTATTTAGTTAATAATTAGTTATTGGTTATTCTTTTTGAATTTAAATATATCTAAAAAAAACTACCATATATATATATATATTAATTGGTTACTTTAATTACATTAATAAATATAGATATCTTATAATTAATTAACTATAATAAAAAATATATAAAAAATAAAATAAATAAATAAATAAAAAAATAACTACCCATTCAAATTGGATGAGAGTAGTTTCAAGTTGAAGTTTTTAAATTATTTTAAAACAAAAAAGCAAAAAAAAAATCTATAAAAGACGGAAAAAAGAGAAGAAAACTACCCATTTAAATCGGGGAGTAGTTTCAAAATAAAAATAGTTATCTTATAATTAACTATAATAAAAAAATAAAAATATAAAAATATAAAAAAATAACTACCCATTCAAATTGGGTGAGAGTAGTTTCAAGTTGGAAATTTTAAATTATTTTAAAATAAAAAAATAAAAAAATAAAAAAAAACTATAAAAACGAAAAAAGGGAAGAAAAACTACCCATTCAAATAGGGGAGTAGTTTCAAGTTAGAGTTTTAAAATAATTTTAATATAAAAAAAAATTAAAAAATAGTAAATTACCAATTCAAATTGGGAAGTAGTTTTAAGTTGGAGTTTTAAAATCTATATATTATTAAAAGGAGAGAAAAAAGCCCTCTCCTTAAGCCAAGTGGCAGCTTCAGAAAAAGTCACGTGGCATAGTTAGTTATTAAATTAGTTATTTAGTTAATAATTAGTTATTGGTTATTCTTTTTGAATTTAAATATTATCTAAAAAACAAAAATAATAAAAAAATAAAAACTACCATATATATATATATATATTGGTTACTTTAATTACATTAATAAATATAGATATCTTATAATTAATTAACTATAATAAAAAATTATATAAAAAATAAAAAAATAAATATATAAAAAAATAACTACCCATTCAAATTGGGTGAGAGTATTTTCAAGTTGGAGTTTTTAAATTATTTTAAAATAAAAAAGCAAAAAAAAAAAATCTATAAAAAACGGAAAAAAGAGAAGAAAACTACCCATTCAAATCAGGGAGTAGTTTCAAGTTGAAGTTTTAAAATAATTTAATATAAAAAACAAAATTAAAAAAATAGTAAATTACCAATTCAAATTGGGGAGTAGTTTTAAGTTGGAGTTTTAAAATCTATATATTATTAAAAGGAGAGAAAAAAGCCCTCTCCTTAAGCCAAGTCGCAGCTTCAGAAAAAGCCACGTGGCATAGTTAGTTATTAAATTAGTTATTTAGTTAATAATTAGTTATTGGTTATTCTTTTTGAATTTAAATATATATAAAAAAACAAATATATATATTGATTGGTTACTTTAATTACATTAATAATTATATAAAAAAAAACAAATATATATATATATATATATATATATATGATTGGTTACTTTAATTACATTAATAAATATAGATATCTTATAATTAATTAACTATAATAAAAAAATATATAAAAACCAAAAAATAAATATATAAAAAATAATTACCCATTCAAATTGGGTGACAGTAGTTTCAAGTTGGAGTTTTTAAATTATTTTTAAATAAAAAAATAAAAAAACTATAAAAACGAAAAAAAGAGAAGAAAAACTACCCATTCAAATCGGGGAGTAGTTTCAAGTTGGAGTTTTAAAATAATTTTAATATAAAAAATAAAATTAAAAAAATAATAAATTACCAATTCAAATTGGGGAGTAGTTTGAAGTTGGAGTTTTAAAATTGTTTGAAAATAAAAAAACAAAAATAAAGAAATAAAAAAACTTCAGAGAAAAATATTAAATAACGTAATATGCTAATGAAACTTTCTATTAACAATGTAATAGTATTAAATATTGAAAGATATAATAAAGAAAAATACATAACAAAAATATCGCGCTGCCTGTATAAGTCCCATTAGTTTAACATAGATTTTATTCACTAAAATTTAGATAATATTATTAAGTACAACAAAATAAACTTTGAAATAAAAAATATTTCAATAATAATAAATTATATATCTTCTCATATATTACAAAAAGAAAGTGAATACTAAATATAGTTTAATATAATAAAGAAAAATATAACAAAAAAATTATTTACTGACTATATAAGTACCTTTGATTTAATAAAGATTTTATTATTGGGTATATCGTATTGACAAACAAGATGACAATTGAATTTTATTAAAGCAATACGATCTAATAGGATCAAACAAGTCTGATCATAATTTAATATAATTACTTTTTTCTAATATTGACCGCGCATCGCGCGGGTACGACTACTAGTTATTGTTAATACACCAATAATATTCCAGCATTGCTAGTACTCTCTTCATTACTATTCTTATACCCCTAACAAACCATACCCCAAACGATGGAATAGGCAGAACAAACTATCACTACTGTGATCAGACTAATCATGGTAAGTTATGTTAGCAAAACATGATTCATAATTAGAAATGTGTTTTCCTTCTACCTAAACTATTGTTATACCCCGAGCCATGCGCAGAAAACTTAAACAATCTTATAAAATTATGATTTAATATATCATATTTTTATAAATTTTAGTTGCTATTTTATTTTTAATACAGTTTGCAGAAATATAACAGAATTTATATAATTGAAGGATAAACATCATATGGTAATTAAATAAATAATTTATTTCCTATTTTATTTTTATTAAATTAGCAAGTACTTTATGCTAAATATTTACTAATGAAACTTTTTATTAACTTGATATTTGGCTTAATATTTTGTCACTATTTTTCTATAATATAACGTAAATACATATTTTTCCACTCTGTAAATATTTTTATTAATTTTTATGTATAAAATTCTTTCATTGTCTCACTTTATCAATATATTTTTTGGGTTTATGTACTAGTCTTATGATTTGCGCGTGTTCCTTATGTTATTGAGTAAACTCTTTTATAAATTATATAGATATTATTTAAAAGTATGTTTGAGCTATAAAATAGGCTAAAGTGCATTCAGCATGAGAAGGAGGAATTAGCATATCCCAAAGTAATACTTGCACCATCTCAATTTATGAAATTGTATTTTAACTGAGCAAGAGTTCAATAAACAAAAAAAAAAATAGTGGAACACATAAAGTCAATTCCCCACAGTCATATAACAAAAATTACACATATAAATAAAATACCATAGGAGGTAAGGGTGTACAAAGGATATTGACAAATTGCACAAATCCGATAATTCGAGTCAAATTCAAGAAAAAAAATCTAACTATGGTTTGGTTTGATTTGGGTTGGTGTTGGAGAAAAAAATCCTACCATAATTGGTTTGGTTTGGTTTTAACTAAAGAAAGTCAAACCGAAACCAAACCAACCCGATATAACATATATAGAAATTTTAGACATATTTAATATATAAATATACTATTGTGATGTAATTTATAAATATTTCTTAAACTTTTTCATAATTTTATCTTTTAAGGTATTATTTCAAGGTTGGACTTAGAACTTTTAAATGTTCCAATAAGTTTTATAGCCATTAATATTAGTAACTTAAATAATTCTAACAAAATCCCAAACCAAAATCAAATCAATAGTAATGCTAACAAAAGACATTCAATTCAATACTACAAACGAAAATATATTGACTATCTATTTTTTGTTTTGCAATAATTCAGATAAAAATGCATTACCTCTTTTTATTTTTTCTTTAGCGTTTAGTCACGTAATTAATGATTCCTTATTGTCTACTTATTTTGGCATGACTTAGTACTTTCATATTATGTTTATTTTTATTATGGATTTTTAATTAGAAATATTTATATTACATAATTTTATTGTCTTTATTGTTGAATATTTTAGGATAATGCTAGTACGCATCTCATATTTTGTATTATTTTCTTGAAAAATACCTTATATAGTTGTATCTTACTAGGATTAAAGAAATATTTTGAGCACAAGTTATATGTTATGTGCTACACAGATTTTAGCAGGAAAAAAATCCGAAAAGCATGAAAACTCGAGAAAAATCGAGATTGAAATACCCGAGTTTTATTGGTTAGGTCTAGTCTTTAGATTTAGCAATCCGACACAATTGGTTTGGTTTGGTAATTGAAAAATTCAAACCAACCCAACCTATATAAACCTCTAATAGGAGGTATTAAGAAAACATAAATAAAATCTAAGAATGATACATACACCAAAATGATATTTTCACGACCCAACTCTATGTCAGGCAATGATGGCGTCTAGCACCGTTGCTAGACAAGCCAAAAGTGAACAACTTAGTGATTTTCCATTTTTATTGAGCAATCACAACATCTAACTTTACTTAAATTTACAGCATTTGATAAATAACGGATTTTAAGGCAAGCAAAACGGAAACAACTAGAAGAAATCATAACTATAGAAATACATCCCAAAAATCAAGTCTACTAAGGGAACAAAGCCCATGCGAAAATAATCAAATTATATCAAAAATTCCGAAATTGGTCCAACCCGACACCCGGGCCCACAACTCGGAATCCAATAAAAATCAAATCAATAAAATCCTTATCCTCCCACGAGTCTATTCATATCAAAAGCATCAAAATCGGACCTCAAATAGTCCCTCAAATCCCTACTCAAAACTCTCCAATATGAAGCCCTAATCCCTCAACTTTCTTCCTCAGTTTTCACTAATACCACAATTAAACAATGAAAAAATGATCATAAATTCAAGTAATGAAGCTTAAGTGACTTACCCAACTGATAACCTTCGATTTCGCTTGAAGAATCATTACCCTAGCTCACTTCCCGTCTTAAAAAATGGAGAACTTAGCAAAAATTCGCGAAGGAAACCTTATATACTTTATGCCCGGGGATTTCGCATATGTGGTCCCTTTTTCGCTTCTACGCTACCGCTTTTGCGGCCAAACTACCGCTTTTGCGGTCAAATTACCGCTTCTGCGATTTTCACTTAAATCCTGGAACCGCACCTGCGCCTTACCTTCCACACCTGCGGTCTCGCATGTGCGCTCAAGCTTCCGCACCTGCGACTTCTGGTCCTCTAGCCCCTGGCCGCCGCTTCTGCGGCTTACCCAACACTTCTGCGATCATGCACCTGTGGTCCCCAATTCGCAGGTGTGGTTATGACAGGGGCAGCAATTTCAGTTGCTCATTTCCAAAGCCAAACTTTTCGAAAATCTTCCGAATTTTTCCTGAGCCCCCCGGGCCTCCACCAAAAGTACGAACAAGTCACATAACACTATTCAAACTTATACCAACCTTCGGAATACTAAAAACAATATTGAATCATTAAAGCACCCTCTGATTCAAGCCTAAGGTTTTCAAAACTTTCAAATTCCGCTTTTGATCAAGAAGTCTATCAAACCTTGTCCGAATGAATTGAAATTTTGCACACACATCACAAATGACACAACGCACCTCCTACCACACGGAATTCCATTATCAAGATTTTCACTGCCAACCGGAAATGCCAAATTTCTAATTTCGCCAATTCAAGCCTAAATTTACCACGAACCTCCAAAATACATTCCGAACACGCTCCTAAATCCACAACCCGTGCGACCCATGCACCAATAAGCAACAGTCCAAATGTACCCAAATCATAAAAAAGATGACTCAATTAAGAGAGTTGTACCGCAAGCTCATCAGTACCACCACAACACAATACTGAGAATCCATCACACATCGTAGAACCAGAACACACGGATCTAACCCGAAGGATCATACCTCCACATAACTTCACCGCAATGTGCGACCCTATCCAAACACTGGTTCTCATGAAACACTCCCAGTCACCATGCGCAAAATCAATAACCTCGTGCAATTTGGTGTCTAGTACCAATAGTAAATCACTATAACCACGGAGAGCAAACTACACAATGTCATACCAGTCCGAGAGAACATACCCAATGCGCACTCAATCATGTAACACCCCAAATGCTCGTCTCACTCAAATTCTGCGATTGAGCCTAAATAGAATCGCGCCATATATGCCTATAACCAACAAATCACAACTACTCGTAATACAGAAGAGTGACTCATAGATCACCCCAGAACACGAATAAGCTTAACAACAATCGAATGGCACATCTCTCAACAATATCAGTTTAGAATCAACAAATCCAACCCGATGCAGAACATACATCCATGTTGGGCCTACCATTGAACCCTAAGTCAACTCCGGTCACCCACAACTATACATAACCCTCTGAAAGTCCACAGTGACTGAATCACAACATATACTACCATCTGACTAACCTTAGCTACATTTCCAGAGTACACAACCACGAAACGATCTACTCACAAAAACTTTGAGTCTCAAAATCCATTAGAATATACGAATCACCATTTTTGGTCTCAACTCCACCGCCTGAATATATACAACTCTCCGATTACATGGTCATCTTACGAGGAATACTCCTGAAATTTTTCTGTGCCACAAGGCAAAAATCTGAACTCCAGCCATCGATAAAACAAGAGATTGCCGCAATACCAATAAAGTATCCATAACTCAACCACATTGCCCTTTCTGAAATGTATACCCTCATCAAGCCACACCAATCAGTGATCTCATTTATCTAGCCATCTAAAACTGGCCATGCTTCCTAAGAATTTAAAACCTTCCTTCCAAAACTGAATCGTAACCTTACTCATGCAATCTCAACCCTACACAACATCCGCGTATACCATGTCATCCTATGCCAAATATGAGGACTTCATAATCTATTCCGAGCCATGCGCTGCTACGTACTCAACTAACCACTTTCTATTTGATCCCATCTAGAAGAAAATCAGTATATCTCACATGCTCCTCACGCCAGTAGAAAATATACATCTCTACTCGTGGTACAAATCATCGAGAACTCTCTGAATCCCCTTTACACAAAACCAAACCGTCAGGAGTGACTCCTTCTAACTCAACCAAGATACGCCAGCCATTAAAACCTAAGAGCATTGCCACGAAATACCTATAAAAACTCATTACCTCATAAGCACCCAAAGAACTAATCGTATCCTTACCATGCCGATCCGACCTACTACTAAGCTGTCATATTAGCCCAAGTTTCTTCTGATTTACCTTCGAATTGATACTTCTTCTTGCCACGATACTGAAGTCCTCAACCAAACTTACCATACGAGACCCAATCATAAAATCACACCACCCTAAGGCTCATAAACCATTGTATTCTTCTGAAGCACCCCCAAAAGTACCACTATCGAGATACCCACTCCGAAGAGACTTTCTATGAATTTCAAGTTATTCATCTTACTTTCCTGATACTGAAGTGTAGAATCAACAACTATGTAGAAATAATACGAACCTCGATACCATCCAATGTAACTCTCAGCTTCTAGCCATATACAAACCCGCAAAAATTCTCAATTTTCACATATAAATCTTGAATTCATTAGAATCGTTCTCGAGAGTTATCCACTCTGATCAAATCTCAGTTAGACTGATCAAACATGCCGATCGACCTGAGCCCCATTAACACTCCAACACCCAAGGATGTAAACCCACCTTAATGCAACCAGATAAATATTTGCTCCACGTACATTACATCCTTCACCAATAAAAACTCAAATCATTCCATGATTCTCATATACTCATAAAACCTAATACAACTCGTATTCAGAAATTCATTTTACTCGTATCATCCTCGACCTCAACCTCTAGAAGCCATAACCGATTCACTAGTATACCTCAAATTGGAACCAACATAGTACCTAATCGTACAATCAACTGATCAATAGCAGACTCCCCTACTTGGCTTGAAGCCATAGATCCAAACACCTAATAACTCATAATGTATATACTTTATTACTGCCATAATACTGTAGTAAGGTTAAACTCAATCCTTCATAAGCTCGTGCAACATAGACCATCTAGTACTTCAAATCATTTGCGAACCTCGCATTTACCCTTATAACAGTCACGACAACTCTTCCACACGATACAAACTCAAACTGCAACACGTCTATTTCATTGGTAAAAGAGGTCTTCCAAAATACAACGCAAAGATCACACAAACTTCAGAACACCCCGCATGAGATAACTCACCTGCTTCACCTCAAACTAATATCTCTTTATACCCTTCCAACGCCATAAACATCACGCAATCAATTAATCATCCTGAGTCTGAACTCATATCACAACGTGAAATCTACTTTACTTCCCAACTAAGCAACATGAAAAGATCCTTCAACGCCCCCACAATTCAGGGCTATACTTTAAAATCACGATGGAAATCAAGCACCAAATAGTTCTTTCTACCCCCAAGCAGACCCTTTTCATCTCATTCAATTCATATGAACACATATCGCAGTCACACCATACTCATCACGTAGCTATACAATCATCACTTCCCTCAATAGGGACACTGTCGAACATATAAATCTAGATGCACATGCTCACATGATCAGCACCTCGGTGCTCAAGCTACAGGAAAAATCTGGCCTCAAGTCCTCGAGACTGGCCCAACATCAACACATAGAAGTCACATCTCGCCCCTTGATCAGGGAATCACAAGCCGTCGATGCATAACTGATACCGAGCACTCATATGCGCATACGAACGCGTGGAATAAATTCAAAGAGTTACATTTCAGGCTGAATCAATGTCGCACGATAAGAATTCAAGAATGTGAAGTTATCCTAAAGGTTCTAAAACCTCCTGAGCATAAGTACAGACGTCTCCATACCGATCCACGAGACTCTACTAAAACCTGCTCATGACTCGTGAGACCTATGTAACCTAGGCTCTGATACCAACTTGTCACGACCCCAAAACCAACCCGGTTGTGATGGCACTTATCATGGAACTAGGCCAGCCGACACAAACCCCAAACCAATCAGTATTTTCCATTCTTAGGATAAAATTAACAATAAACCTTTATATAGTGTTTAAAACAACACAACAATGAGGAAAGAAAGCCCGACATCGGGATGTCACTAGTCATGATCATCTACTACAATGGTTTGACGACCTTGGGACCAACATGGTCATGGAGAATCACAAAATACATTAAGGGAGAATAAGAAGGGAGAAAAATAGGTTTTCGATACCCATGCAGCTACCTTAATAACTCCGATGAATGTGCCACCGAGCTCAGAAATACTTGAATCTTCACACAAGGTGCAGAGAGTAATGTGAGTATGCCAACTCAGTAATTAATAAAGGTAAATAAAGATTGAGCAGTAAGAAATCACGTAATCCACGTCATAGAACCACAACAGGTACAACATATTTCCAAAATAGGATACAAATCAAATCACCTCGTTAAGCTCCATTTTCAGTAAAATCATTTGAAAAATAACTTTCTAACGATTTAAATAAAGGTTCAATGTAGTTTATAGTGAAAGTGATAAAAATCGTAATCGGCCCCTCGGGAAAAGTAATTCATAAACAACCCCTCTGGAAAACCTCTCGATCATTCATATACATCACATAACACAAAAATCTCAGTGGAAATAACAAAATCAAATAAGTAATTTAATCCCAAACATCTCGTAAAAATTCCAGTTTCAATGAAAGTTGTTCAAAACATTTGTTTAACATTTTCAATAAAGGCTCAGTATAAAGATGAGTGAAAACAATAATTTCATAAACAAGACCCTCAGGTAAAACATCACTCGTATCCATGTATATATAGCCCCTCAGGCAAGCCTCTCAGTCACTTATGACTCAACTCTCATCAATCAGCGGTTACACTCAGCATTCACGCTCAATAGGTACCATATAATAACCTCTGCGACGTGCAGCCCGATCCATATATCACTGCGGCGTGCAACTCGATCCATACACACACACACGTATGTGTGTGTGTGTGTATATATATATATATATATATATATATATATATATATATATATATATATATATATATATATAT
>MU739053.1:85760-117634 GCA_026770625.1 Nicotiana glauca | reverse complement strand
GATCCATATATATATATATATATATATATATATATATATATATATATTGTTGCGGCGTGTAGCCCGATCCATAAATATATAATCCTCACCACCAGGCACTCAGTCTCTCTCAATCATCAACCTCACAATCAAGCCCTCGGCCTCTCTCAACCATCAACCTCACAAGCCACTAGTAGTATCAGTAAAACAAGGCGTTCAACCCAAAATATCATTTATAGCATCAAAACTGGGTAAATGAGGTTGAGTTATGAAATGAGTAAAATACAACATGACTGGATCCAAATATTAAGTCAAAGTAGTGAGGAATAGTAGTAAAAATCCCCTAAGAGTCCAAACAATTGGCAAGAGGTTCAAATATGGTATTCTGCTCAAAACATAATAATACTATCCAAAACACAATAGTATCAAATATTTTTCAGTCAAATACGTGACTTAATAGTCGTACTGGACGGACCAAGTCACAATTCCCAACGGTGCGCGCCCTCACGCTCGTCATCTAGCATGTGCGTCATCTCAAAGTAGTGAAGCAATGTGAATTTCGGGGTTTCATACCCTTAGGACAACATTTACAATCATTACTTACCTCAAACCAATCCAACCTCTAGCCCGTGATGCCTTTGCCTCTCGATCGTCCTCCAAATGCTCCAAATCTAACCAAAATCAGATTCATAACATCAGTATACTCTAAGGGAACAAAGCCCATGCGAAAATAATCAAATTACATCAAAAATCTCGAAATTGGTTCAACCCGACCCCCGGGCCCCCGACTCGGAATCCGATAAAAGTTACATCAATAAAATCTTTATCCTCCCACGAGTCTATTCATACCAAAAGCATCGAAATCAGAACCCAAATGGTCCCTCAAATCCCCACTCAAAGCTCTCCAATATCAAGCCCTAATCCCTCAACTTTCTTCCTCAATTTCCACTAGTACCACAATTAAACAATGGAAAAAATGGTCAAAACCACAAGTTATGAAGCTTAAGTGACTTACCCAACTGATAACCTTCGATTTCCCTTGAAAATCACTGCCCTGGCTCACTTCCCATCTTAAAAAGTGGAGAACTTAGCAAAAATTAGCGAAGGAAACCTTATATATTTTCTGAACCAGGGATTTCGCACCTGCGGTCCCTTTTCCGCTTCTGCGCTTCTGCTTCTACGGGTTTCACTTAAATCCTAGAACCGCACCTATGCCTTACCTTCCGCACCTGTGGTCTCGCATGTGCGCTCAAGCTTCCACACCTATGACTTCTGGTCCTCTAGCCCCTGGCCTCTTCTACGGCTTATTAACGCTTCTGCGATCACGCACCTGCGGTCCCCAATTCGCAGGTGCGGTTATGACAGGGGCAGCAACTTCAACTGCTCATTTCCAAAGCCAAACTTTCCGAAACTCTTCCAAATTCATCCCGAGGCCCCTCGGACCTCCACCAAAAGTACAAAAAAGTCACATAACACTATTTAAACTTATACCAACCTTTGAAACACTCAAAACAACATTGAATCATCAAAAACACCCTCGGATTCAAGCCTAAGAAACTTCCAAATTTTGCTTTTGATCAAAAAGTCTATCAAACCCTGTCCCTGTCCGAATGATTTAAAATTTTGCACACACATCACAAATGACACAACGAACCTACTATAATTTTCGGAATTCCATCCGACCCCGATATCAAGATTTCCATTGCCGGCCAGAAATGCCAAATTTCTAATTTTGCCAATTCAAGCCTAAATCTACCACGTGCCTCCAAAATAAATTCCTAACACACTCCTAAGTCCAAAATCACCTAACGGAGCTAACAAAATCATAAAAAGTCAAATCCGAGATCATATACTAAAAAGTCAAAACTTGATCAAATCTTTCAAATTTAAAGCTTCAAACTGAGAATTGCTCTTCCAAAATTATTTCGATTATCTTGAAAACCAAAACCAACGATTTACATAAGTCATAATACATCATACGATGCTAGCCTTGCCCGAGAACTGGCGAGCAAAGTGCATATGATCAAAACGGACGGTCGGGTCGTTACAAGAATATACAAAAGATGACTCTCCTACTATCTAAAATAGAATATACAGATACAAGCAAAAGACAAACTCCAGCATGCTACTGAACAACTCGAAAGGGGCAACTCACCGTGAAGTCTTAGTCCAAGATCAAGCATGCGAGCCGGGCGGGTAACCAGATGCACCTACCTCAGATCATGTACAATTAAGTACAAAAGCGTAGTATTAGTACATAAACAATATGTACCCAGTAAGTATCCAGTCTAACCTCAAAGAAGTAGTGACGATGGGTTGACTTGACACTTACTAGGTGTGATGACCCAAAGGGTCATCACTTGTTTTCTTATCCATTCCGAGTTTCCGAGGCCTTGAAAACCTCATTTATAGTTGCCTCGATTTGTATGCACAGTCCGGGGGCGTAGTTGGAAGCTCAAATGTGAAATTCTGTGAACATTTGCTAAGTTTTGATATTAAAATGAATAAATTTGACTTCGGTCAACATTTTCGGTAAACGGATCCGGACCCATGATTTGATGGTGCCGGAGGGTCTGCAGGAAAATATGGGACTTGGGCGTATGCCCAGAATTGAACTCCGAGGTCCCAGGCCCGAGAAATGAATTTTTGAGTAAAATTATTTTATGAAAATATTTAAGGAAAATGAAAATGAAAATTGATTAAAAAGTGATGGTATCGGGCCCATATTTTGGTTCCGGTGCCCGGTACAGGTCTTATATGTGGTTTAAGCGCTTTTTGTAAAGTTTGGTTGAAAACGGATGTTGTTTGACTTGTTTCGGACTTAAAATGGAAAATTTGAAGTTTTATGATAATGGAAAGAAATCATGGATTTTAAGGCTTAATTCATTGTTTTTGATGTTATTTTGGCGATTCGATCGCACAGCTAAGTTTGCAGGATATTTTTGAGTCAGTGTGCATGTTTGGTTTGGAGCCCCGAGGGCTCGGGTGAGTTTCGGATAGGTGTCGGGGTGATTTTGGACTTAGAAAAATTGCAGAATCTGCTGTCTGCTGTTGCCCAGTTCCTTATTCTATGAGATCGCATAGGTTGTTCCGCGATAGCATAGTGTAAATTTCCAGGAGGCCAGTTTCTTCTATGCAATCGCATAGCTCCCTCGCGATCGCATAGTGTTAGCTCGAGAAGCCCCATATTTTCCTCTATGCGATCGCATGGTAAGGTTCGCAATCGCAATGACCAGCCTGCTTCTTCTATGCGATCACAGTTCCCTCTTCGCGATCGTAGTGACCAATTTCCCCTTCCTCTATTCGATCGCATCTATTGCTTCGCGATCACATAGGGCAATTTTGCCCAACGTTTTTAAAGACCCAAAACAGAACACTTACGGGAAAATTTCCAATTTTTCACAAAACCCTCCCTTCTTCAACCTCTTGGGCGATCTTTAGAGTCTTTCTTCACCAAAGTTCCCGGATAAGTGTTGTTTAACTCGTTTTCTTCATTTTTCATTAATATCAATTTAATTCCTAGGCTTAAACATGTGAAAATAGGTAGAAAATTAGAGAATTGGGTGGAGTTAGGGTTTTCAAATATTTCGTGAACTAGACCTCGTGTTGGGGTCAAATTTGAAAGCAAATTATATATTCAGGCTCGTGAGTGAATGGGTGATCGGAATTTTGTTCGAACCTCGTGTTTTGACCAAGCGAGCCCGGGGTCGATTTTTATAATTTCGTGCAGAATGTTTAGGAAAATATATTTAGGCATTTGGATTGGATTGTTTAGTATTATTGATGATATTAAATCAATTGTGTATAGATACGATTGGATTGAAGCCAAATTCGAAAGGAAAAGCGGTGCTTAAGGATTTAATTAGCCATAGAACTTCGAGGTAAGTGTTTTGTCTAACCTTAGCTTGAGGGAATAGGAGTTGAGTCTTATTTGCTACTTGTTAATTGTCGAGTACGATGTATAGGCATGGTGACGAGTATCTATACATTGGTGTCTAGCATGACCGTGAGTCTTTATATTACGAATATTTGGATTATACTATATTCTCCATGTCTAAATGATGATTTCTATATATTGTGAAGAGTATGTGAAGGAAATTATGATATTTAATATTTGACGAGCGTTGGCTCGAATTATAAATGAATTACTGAGTAAGAACGAAAGAAAGAGAAAGAATCATTGAATTATTCCATTGCCAATTATTTATGGAATCGTTGATATATTCCTTGCTGGAAATTTTATTGTATACTATTGAGTCCTTACTGGACCCCTATTAATAATTTCCAGTTTATTTTCCTTGCCCCTTAACTCTGATTGTTGTTTGGGTAAGGAAGAGTGGTAAAGCACAAAGGGTGATGTCGTGCATTGTTTGATAAAGTGAGGGAAGAGTGTAAAGCACGAAGGGTGATGCCGTGCCATACGATGTGCCATTCCATACTGATATCTATAGATTTAATTGTGATAAAAGAGAGAAAAAGCATGAAGGGTGATTCCGTGCACAATTTTATTTTATATTGTTTGGGTGAGGAAGAGAGTAAAAGCTCGAAGGGTGATGCCGTGCAAATATCGATTCTTTTAATACTTGTTGATGTAATAACTTTGTTGACTCTTTTTTATTTAGTATTTATATTTAATATTGTTACCTCCCCCTAAAATATTCTTTTCCCACGTCGATTGGTTGTTTCCTGCAACTTCCTTGTTGTATGTGTGTGTGTGTGTATATATATATATATATATATATATATATATATATATATATATATATATATATATATATATATATATATATATATGTATGTTTGAACCGCGCAGGTTTATTTGATGGTCTAGTCCTAGCCTTGTCACTACTATGCCGGGGTTAGACTAGGCACTTACCAACACATGGGGTCGGTTGTGCTGATACTACACTCTGTGATATTTTGCACAGATACAGGCTTCGGACAGTAGCAGCAGTAGCGCGGGTGTTAGAATTTTGACCAGCGAGACACTGAGGTAGCCTTGCAGGCGTCCGCAGGCCCGGCGTCTCCTCTATCTTTATTTTCAGTCTGTTATCTCATGTATTCGAGACAAACAATTTTATATTCCTTTCAAACAGTTGTGTTTAGTATTCTTAGTAGTTCGTGAGTAATGTGACACCAGTTCTTGGGTAGAGGTCTATGATGAATTTCTGCATTTTACTAGTTTTATTAACTTAAGTCTTCTGCTCATTTAATTTATTTCGCTGTACTTATATTATTATTGTTAAAAGAATAATTTTGATAACGAAAGAGATAGATAAGAGTTGGCTTGCCTAGCTCCTATTAGTAGGCACCATCACGACTCCCGAGGGTGGGAAATCTGGGTCGTGACAAGTTGGTATCAGAGCTCTATGTTGCATCGGTCTCACAACTCACGGACATGCTTAGTAGAGTCTGAGGGATCGGTACGGAGACGTCTGTATTTATCCCAGAGGCTACAGAGTTAGGAAAAATTTCACATTTGTTCTTTCCTATCGTGCAGATTTGTTCCTCAAATGCTACCGCTCAGCAGCCCGAGACCCCAGCAGCAACTTCCACTAGGGGCAGAGGGCGAGGTCGAGGCCGCGCTAGAGGCCGAGGTAGGGTCAGAGCTCAACCCTGAGCAACAACACCAGTGACGGAGCCTCAGGTTGATTTTGAGGAGGAGGTTCTAGCCCCAGCAATTCAGGTGGGCCTAAATCAGGTCCCAGAGGGGTTCATTGGTTCCCCAGTTCTTCAGGACGCTCTGGTCCAATTGGTAGGCTTTATGGAGAGTGTCACCCGAGCGGGTTTTCTTCCGGCAGCACCAGCTACTTCCCAGGCGGGAGGAGGGACTCAGACTCCTACTATGCGCAATCCGGAGCCAGTAGCTCCCCAGGTTCAGGTTCCAGCAGTTCAGCCAGCTATGGCAGTTCAGCCGGGTGTATCAGATCAGCCTGCCGATGGAGCAGCCATGTCCGCCGATGCTTTGTGGAGGCTGAGTAGGTTCACCAAGCTCTTCACTACTACATTTAGCGGTGCCTCTACTGAGGATCCCCAGGATTATTTGGATAGTTGTCATGAGGTTCTTCGGAACATGGGAATCGTCGAGACTAATGGGGTTGATTTTTCTACCTTTCGTCTGTCTGGATCCGCCAAGACTTGGTGGAGGGATTATTGCTTAGCCAGACCAGCCGGTTCTCCTTCATTGACTTGGGGGTAATTCACAGAGTTGTTTCTGGAGAAGTTTCTCCCCTTAACTTAGCGAGAGGCATTTTGGAGGCAGTTTGAGCGCCTTCAGTAGGGTTCCATGACGGTCACTCAGTATGAGACCAGGTTCATTGCTCTAGCTCGCCATGCTCTTGTCTTACTTACCACAGAGAGAGAAAGGGTGAGGAGGTTTATTGATGGCCTTATTTAGCCGATCCGTCTTCAGATGGACAAGGAGGCCGGGAGCGAGATCACTTTTTAGGAGGCGGCTAATGTGGCCCGCCGAGTTGAGATGGTTCTGTCACAGGGAGGAGGTCACGGGTCGAATAAGATGCCCCGTCATTCAGGCAGATTCAATGGTGTCTCGTCTGGAGGTAGAGATTCTTATGGTAGAGGTCATCCTCCCAGGCCCTTTCAGTCAGCTCTCTAGGTTTCCCACGGTACTTCAAGTGGTCGTGGTTCTCAGACATACTATTCTGATCAGCAACTTTACAGTGCACCATCAGCTCCTATCAATGCACCTCCACTTCAGAGTTTCCGAGGTGGTCATTCAGGCCGATAGGGTCAGTCCCAGTCTTCTCAGCAGCCGAGATCTTGTTACACTTGTGGTGAGCCAGGTCACATTTCCAGATTTTGCCCTCGAGCACTGGGTAGTTCTCAGCATTAGGGTTCTCATGCTATATTACCGGTACCAGGTGTTCCACAACCCGCCCAGCCAGTTAGAGGTGGGGGTAGAGGTACTTGAGGTGGAGGTAGAGGTTATAGAGGTGGAGCTCAGACCGCCAAAGATGGAGACCAACCAGCAACATGCTGTCCTAGGGATATGGTTCAGGTAGTGGGGCCCAACCCCAATGTTATGCTCTTCCAGCCAGGCCAGAGGCTGAATCTTCAGATGCAGTCATTACATGTACTATTCTGGTTTGTGATAGAGAGGCTTTTGTGCTATTTGATCCAGGGTCTAGGTATTCATATGTGGTATCTTACTTTGCACCGTACTTGGTTCTGCCTAGTAATCCACTGAGTATTACTGTTCATGTGTCTACACCGATGGGTGATTCTATTATGGTCGATCGAGTCCATCGTGCCTGTATTGTGGTGATTGGAGGTCTTGAGACCCGTGTTGATTTGTTGCTTTTAGATATGGTCGACTTTGATGTTATTTTAGGGACGGATTGGTTATCACCCTATCATGCTATCTTGGATTGTCATGCCAAGACTGTGACCTTAGCCTTACCCGATATACTCCGCTTAGAGTGGAGAGGGACTCCTGGTCACTCTACCCGCAACATTATTTTGTACATAAAGGCTCGACGTATGTTCGAGAAGGGGTGTTTGGCTTATTTGTCCTATGTTCGGGATTCCAGTGCTGAGGTTCCCTCTATTGATACTGTGCCCGTGGTTCATGAGTTCCAGGAGGTTTTTCCTTCAGACCTGCCGGGTATGCCACCCGATAGGGATATTGACTTCTGCATTGATTTGGCTCCGGGCACCTAGCCCATTTCTATTCTGCCATATCGTAGGCCCTACCAGAGTTGCAGGATCAGTTACAAGACTTGCTTGATAAGGGTTTCATTAGACCCAGTGTGTTGCCGTGGGGTGCGCCGGTGTTGTTTGCAAAGAAGAAAGATGGTTTAATGAAAATGCGCATTGATTACCGACAATTGAACAAGGTTACAATCAAGAATAAATATCCACTGTCGAGGATTGATGATTTATTTGATCAGCTTCAGGGCACCAAGGTGTTTTCAAAGATAGACTTGAGATCTGGCTACCATCAGTTGAAGATTAGGGCATCCGATGTTCCTAAGACAGCTTTCCGTACTAGGTACGAACATTATGAGTTCTTGGTCATGTCTTTTGGGTTGACAAATACCCCAGCAACTTTTATGGACCTGATGAACTGAGTGTTCAGGCCTTATTTAGACTTGTTCATGATAGTCTTCATTGATGACATATTGATATACTCCCGCAGCCAGGAGGAGCATGAGCAGCATCTCAGAGTTGTTCTTCAGACTCTGAAGAATAGTCAGTTATATGCTAAGTTTTCAAAGTGTGAGTTTTGGTTGAGTTCAGTTGCATTTCTAGGTCATATTGTATCCGCAGAGGGTATTCAGGTTGATATGAAGAAGATTGAGGCAGTCAAGAACTGGCCTAGGCCCACATCAGCTATAGAGATTCGGAGTTTCTTGGGATTAACAAGTTACTATCATCGCTTCATGGATGGGTTCTCATCTATTGCAGCCTCGATGACCAGATTGACCCAGAAGGGCGTCCAGTTGAGATTGTCAGACGAGTGTGAGGTGATCTTTCAGAGGCTCAAGACAACTCTGACTACTGTACCGGTATTGGTTTTGCCCACAGGTTCAGGGCTTTACACAATCTATTATGATGCTTCCCATATTGGGCTTGGTGTAGTGTTAATGCAGAGTGGCAAGATTATTGCCTATGCTTCGAGGCAGTTAAAGATTCACGAGAAGAACTATCCAGTATATGATTTGGAGTTGGCAGCTATTGTTCACGCATTGAAGATATGGAGGCACTATTTTTACGGCGTGGCATGTGAGGTGTTCACTGATCACAAGAGTCTTCAATACTTGTTTAAGCAAAATGAGTTGAATATGAGGCAGAGAAGGTGGTTGGAGTTGTTGAAGTATTACGACATCACTATTTTATATCATTCCGGGAAGGCCAATGTGGTGGCCGATGCCTTGAGTAGGAAGTCAGCCAGTATGGGTAGTCTTGCTTTTATTCCGGTCAGTTAGAGGCCGCTTGGATGTTCAGGCTTTGGCCAATCTATTTGTGAGGCTGGATATTTCTGAGCCTAGTCGAGTGCTAGCTTGCACGGTTGTTCGTTCTTCATTATTGGAGCGTATCCGTGATCGGCAGTTTGATGATCCCCATTTGTGTGTCCTTAGAGACACGGTGTAGCGAGGAGGTGCCAAGCAGGTTACATTAGATGTTGATGGAATTTGAGATTGCAAGGGCAAATTTGTGTACCAAATATGGATGGGCTTCGAGAGTTGATTCTAAAGGAGGCCCACAGTTCCCGGTATTCTATTCATCCAGGCGCCGCGAAGATGTATCAAGATTTGCGGCAGCATTATTGGTGGCGTAGAATGAAAAAGGATATTGTGGTATATGTAACATGATGTTTGAACTATCAACAGGTTAAATATGAGCATCAGAGGCCTGGTGGTTTGTTTCAGAGAATAGAGCTTCCCGAATGGAAGTGGGAGCGGATCACTATGGACTTTGTTACTGGAATTCCGTTGACTCGGAAGAAGTTCGATGCAGTTTCGGTCATTGTTGATAGGCTGACCAAGTCAGCACATTTCATTCCTGTGGCAGTCACCTATTCATCCGAGAGGATAGTTGAGATTTATATCCGGGAGATTGTTCGCCTTCATGGTGTACTGGTATCTATCATTTTGGACCGAGGTACGCAGTTTACCTCGCATTTCTGGAAAGCAGTTTAGCGGGAATTAGGCACCAAGGTACAGTTGAGCACATCATTTCATCCTCAGACGGACGGACAGTCAGAACGGACTATTCAGATATTGGAGGATATGCTCCGAGCTTGTGTTATCGACTTTGGAGGTTCGTGGGACTAGTTTTTTCCTTTAGCGGAGTTTGCCTACAACAACAACTACCAGTCGAGTATCCATATGGCTCCTTATGAGGCTTTATATGGTAGGCAGTGTCGATCTCCGGTTGGATGGTTTGAACCAGGAGATGATCAGTTGTTGGGTACATATTTGGTTCAGGAGGCCTTGGATAAGGTCAAGATTATTTAGGAAAGACTTCGTTCAGCTCAGTCCAGGCAAAAGACCTATGCAGATCGTAAGGTTCGGGATGTAGCTATCATGGTTGGGGAGCGGGTGTTGCTCCGGGTGTCGCCTATGAAGGGCGTGATGAGTTTTGGGAAGAAAGGCAAGCTTAGCCCTAGGTTCATTGGTCCATTTGAGATTCTTGATCGAGTGGGAGAGGTGGCTTATAGACTTGCATTGTCGCCTAGCTTATCAGTCGTACATCCAGTTTTTCATGTATCCATGCTCTGGAAATATCACGACGATCCAGCCCACGTGTTAGATTTTAGCACTGTCCAGTTGGACAAAGACTTGTCTTACGAGGAGGAGCCGATAGCTATTTTAGACCGGCAGGTTCGTCAATTGAGATCCAAGGGTTTTCCCTCTGTTTGTGTTCAGTGGAGAGGTCAGCCTCCTGAGGCTTTGACCTGGGAGTCCGAGTCAGACATGCGGAGCCGTTATCCCCATCTATTCCCCGACTCAGGTACTTCCTTGCTATGTCTGTTCAAGGACGAACGGTTATTTTAGAAGTGGAGAATGTGACGACCTAAAGGGTTATCACTTGTTTTCTTATCCATTCCGAGTTTCTGAGGCCTTGAAAACCTCATTTATAGTTGCCTCGATTTACGTGTACAGTTCGGGCGCGTAGTTGGAAGCTCAAATGTGAAATTCGATGAAAATTTGCTAAGTTTTGATATTAAAATGAATAAATTTGACTTCGGTCAACATTTTTAGTAAATGGACCCGGACCCGTAATTTGATGGTCCCGGAGGGTCCGTAGGAAAATATGGGACTTGGGCGTATGCCCGAAATTGAATTCCAAGGTCCCAGGCCCGAGAAATGAATTTTTGAGTAAAATTATTTTCTGAAAATATTTAAGGAAAACAAAAATGAAAATTGATTAAAAAAGTAATGGTATCGGGCACGTATTTTGGTTCTGGCGCTCGGTACAGGTCTTATATGTGGTTTAAGTGCTTTCTGTAAAGTTTGGTTGAAAACGAATGTCGTTTGACGTGTTTCGGACTTAAAATGGAAAATTTGAAGTTTTATGAAAATGGAAGGAAATCATGGATTTTAAGGCTTAATTCATTGTTTTTATGTTATTTTGGTGATTTGATCGCACGGTTAAATTCGTAGGATGTTTTTGAGTCAGTGTGCATGTTTGGTTTGGATCCCCGAGGGCTCGGGTGAGTTTCAGATAGGTGTCAGGGTGGTTTTGAACTTTAAAAAAATTGCAGAATCAGCTGTCTGCTGTTGCCCAGTTCCTTGTTCCGCGATCGCATAGTGTAAATTTCCAGGAGGCCAGTTTGTTCTATGCAATCGTATAGCCCCCCTACGATCGCACAGTGTTAGCTCAAGAAGCCCCATATTTTCCTCTATGCGATCGCATGGTAAGGTTCGCGATCGCATAGACCAGCTTGCTTCTTCTATGTGATCGCAGTTCCCTCTTCGCGATCGTAGTGACCAATTTCCCCTTCCTCTATGCGATCGCATCTATTGCTTCGCGATCGCATAGGGCAATTTTGCCCAGCGTTTTTAAAGACCCAAAACAGAACACTTACAGGAAAATTTCTCATTTTTCACAAAACCCTCCCTTCTTCAAGCTCTTGGGCGATCTTTAGAGTCTTTCTTCACCAAAGTTCCTGGGTAAGTGTTGTTTAACTCGTTTTCTTCATTTTTCATCAATATCAATTGAATTCCTAGGCCTAAACATGTGAAACTAGGTAGAAAATTAGAGAATTGGGTAGAGTTAGGGTTTTCAAATATTTCGTGAATTAGACCTCGTGTTGGGGTCGAACTTGAAAGCAAATTATATATTCGGGCTCGAGAGTGAATGGGTGATCGGAATTTGGTTTGAACCTCGTATTTTGACCAAGCGGGCCCGGGGTCGGTTTTTATAATTTCGGGTAGAATGTTTAGGAAAATATATTTAGGCATTTGGATTGGATTGTTTAGTATTATTGATGATATTAAATCAATTGTGTATAGATATGATTGGATTGAAGCCAAATTCGAAAGGAAAAACGATGCTTAAGGATTGAATTAGCCATAGAAATTCGAGGTAAGTGTTTGGTCTAACCTTATCTTGAGGGAATAGAAGTTGAGTCTTATTTGCGACTTGTTAATTGTCGAGTACGATGTATAGGCAAGGTGACGAGTATCTATACATTGGTATCTAGTATGACCGTGAGTCTTTATATTACGAATATTTGGATTATGCTATATTCTCCATGTCTAAATGATGATTTCTATAGATTGTGAAGAGTATGTGAAGGAAATTGTGATATTTAATATTTGAGGAGCGTTGGCTCGAATTATAAATGAATTACTGAATAAGAATGAAAGAAAGAGAAAGAATCATTGAATTATTCCCTCGCCAATTATTTATGGAATCGTTGATATATTCCTTGCTGGAAATTTTATTTTATATTATTGAGTCCTTATTGGACCCCTATTAATAATTTCCCATTTATTTTCCTTTCCCCTTAACTGTGATTGTTGTTTGGGTGAGGAAGAGTGGTAAAGCACGAAGAGTGATGTCGTGCATTGTTTGATAATGTGAGGGAAGTGTGTAAAGCACGAAGGGTGATGTCGTACCGTACGATGTGCCATACCGTACTGATATCTATTGATTTAATTGTGATAAAAGAGAGTAAAAACACGAAGGGTGATGCCGTGCACAGTTTTATTTTATATTATTTGGATGAGGAAGAGAGTAAAAGCACGAAGGATGATGCCGTGCAAATATCGATTCTTTTAATACTTGTTGATGTTATGACTTTGTTGACTCCTTTTTATTTAGTATTTCTATTTAATATTGTTACCTCCCCCTAAAATATTCTTTTCCCACATCGACTGGTTGTTTCCTGCAACTTCCTTGCTGTATGTATATATATATATATATGTTTGAACTGCACAGATTTATTTGATGGTCTCGTCCTAGCCTCGTCACTACTTCACCGGGGTTAAGCTAGGCACTTACCAGTACATGGGGTCGGTTGTATTGATACTACACTTTGTGCTCTTTTACACAAATACAAGCTTCGGACAACAACAACAGTAGCACGGGTATTAGCATTTCGACCAGCAAGACACTGAGGTAGCCTTGCAGGCGTTCCAGGCCCGACGTCTCCTCTATCTTTATTTTCAGTATGTTATCTCATGTATTCGAGACAAACAGTTTTATATTCCTTTCAAACGATTGTGTTTAGTATTCTTAGTAGTTCGTGAGTAATGTGACACCAGTTATTGGGTAGAGGTCTATGATGAATTTTCGCATTTCACTAGTTTTATTAACTTAAGTCTTCCGCTCATTTAATTTATTCCGCTGTACTTATATTATTATTGTTAAATTGTTAAAAGATGAATTTTGATGACGAAAGAGATAGATAAGAGTTGGCTTGCCTAGCTCCTATTAGTAGGCACCATCACGACTCCCGAGGGTGGAAAATCCGGATCGTGAATCTAGGGCTACAATAATATAATTAAATTGTTAAACTAAGCATGAATATCATGTGTAATACTGACAATTTAATAACAAGAATTGATAAATTCTTCTTTCATAAATGTAGTTTTAGTTTTAGTCATATCATTTAACAACTTACATTTCAAGGCATTTAAGCAGTATAAATCACATAGAGTTCCGAATAATTAACATGCGCAATTATTCCGAGGTCGTATGACCAGGTCCAACATAATATTAAACTGTGCATCTGCCAGAGGGTCGGCGACACGGACCATAGATGCACCTATTTACTACCAAGGTGCTCGGCCCGATCCACAAATAATAATTTATTTTCAAGAAAGCACACATTTACCATTTACAGTCAAGTATTTCATAAAAATCCTAAAGCAAGTGAGTATAACCTTCTATAATTATTTTATCGATTTCCAGCACGTCTTAAGTGATTATAATAGAAAGTAAGGACGTAAGCATTTAAAATATAGCAGATACATGTCCTAAACTACCCGGACAATAACATAATAGTAGCTATGTACGGACTCTCGTCACCACATATGTACGTAGCCCCCATATATAGGTATAAACATTTATTTGATTCACCTATGGGGTTAATTCCCTCTTACAAGGTTAGAAATGAGACTTACCTTGTTTCAAGCCTATTTCCCAATTTAAGAACGCGCTCAAACCTCCAAATTCGACGACAAACGACTCAAAACTAATCAAATATTAAGTAAACTAATCAATTTATGCTCAAAGCTTCATATTTCCACTATTAAAGTGATTACCCAACCCAAATTGCAAGATTCCTAAAATTTACCCCCGGACCCACATACTCGGACCCGGAAAATTTCATAGAAAGTTGTTACCCATAACCTTAGGAACATAAATATATAATTATTACTAAATCTCATTTTTATTAAACCCTAGGTTTTTCATCTAACTCCATGATTTCTACCAATTTTCATGTTAAGATCTACCAAAAATCTATGTATCAAACTCATATTAAGTAGAAATTACTTACCTAACAAAGTCGAAATCCCCTCCTTACAAGCTCTCAAATTGCCGAAGAGTGGAAGAAAACATGATAAAAATGGTCTAAGTCCGTATTTAATGACCCCTCACTGCCCAGCGAATTTCGCACATGCAGTCGCACTGCGGTCTAGCACCTGCGGAAAATCCATTGTCGGTGCATATTTCCCTCACATAGCTAGTCTCCGCATCTGCGGATAGAAGGGGTTGCTTCTGCGAGCCCAACCTCACCTGCGACCACAGCTCTCGCACCCGCGGTCACGCAGTTGCGCCCAATCTTTCGCATCTGCGGTTCCTAGGCTGCCCTTGATTTCTCGCTTCTACGGCTCGTGGCTTGCACCCGTGGCTGGCCAAGCGCAGGTGCGATTATGACAGGTCTGAGGAGCTTAAGTTGTTTCTTCAAGCTCCTAACTTGGTCCGAGTTGCGTCCGATCGACACTCGGGGCCTCCGGGGCCCTCCCGAACATACCCACAAGTTTGGAATCATAAAACGGACTTTGCTCGAACTCTCAGAATGCCCAAAACAACACTGAAACTAAGAATCACACCCCAAAACCAATTGAATCAAACTTATGAACTTCAAGTTCTTCGTTTTAGTTCCAATGCACCGAAATGTACTTATACTATTCTGAATGATACCAAATTTTGCGTGCAAGTCTTAAATGATAGTACATAACTTTTTCTGGTCCCGGAATACCATTTGGACCTCGATATTACCAAAACCCGCTCCAAACCAAATTTAAAGAACTTTTAAAACCTTCAAGAATCAATTTTCACTATTAGGTGCCAAAATGCTCTCCAGTCATCCTAAACCAATCCGAACATACGCGCAAGTCCAAAATAACCATATTATTGGAACCTTCAAATCCCGATTTCGAGGTCGTTTACCCAAAATGTTGATTGAATACCTGGCTTTTTAAGCCAACCTTAAGGAACCAAGTGTTCTTATTTCAACCCAAACTATTCTAAATCCCGAACTAACCTTTCCGGCAAGTTATAAATCAACAAAAACAAGTACGAGAAGTCTTATTTAGGGGAACGGAATTCTAAAAAGCAAAATGACCGATCGGATCGTTACAAATATCTCACGTAATACCAACATGTAGCATAAATTATAGAAGGCAGTACAACGAAACTACACAACCGAACTCTAACTAAAGCTTCAATCACATGATTATCAAGCCAAAGATCAAACCAATATAATATTGACAAAGAAAAACAATTGAGAAAGTAATAGATTTGTAGCTAAACTCATTCTTTTTATTATTAAGTTTCTTTCATGTATGTGCTTTTCTATTTTAAGTAGGTTTTATTTGTTTACTTGATTACGAATAGGAGTGTTATTTTACCGATTTCATAGGAATGAGTTTTTTAAATCTGATATTGTAATAATGATATAAGGAAGTAAACCTACATAAAAGAGACAATCAAAATTGCATCCTAAACGAACTCAAAGGAACAATGAGAAAAAGACATACCGTAATAAAAAAGACAAAATCTAAAGAATCCTAAAACTAAAGAAAATAAAAACCTTCGGAAAAGGATCTAAGAATCACACTGAAGGAAACAAGAACCAAAGGAAAAAAGAACTCGTACGGCAAGAATTCCAAAACCCAAATAATGCAAATGCTAAAGAATTCTAAACCTAAAAGGAATTAAGCACATGACACTTTTTGATTTTTTCTAAAAAAATTAACGATTACAATTACAAGTATACCGAAATATAATGCGACGGTAAAAAAGGCGAACGACATTTCGATAGGGCCTTCGTGCTTGTAATATCATATAGATTATGTGGCATTTTCAATATAGAACATTGAGTTTTAATTTATTTTTAAATTTTTGTTATTTACTATTAAATTCTTTAATAGTTCATATACTTTATTTATTTCGTCTTCCTTTTGTTAAAGTAATTCCTATAGTTTTTTATATCCATGAATGTTTTGATGGATTTTTTTGTTGCCATAAGACACAAGTAAAGTATTCTATGTGACATATGCATTTTTATAGGAAATTGATGCAACTTTTAATTATCTTAATAAATCCCTACTTTTCCTTTTTTTCCATACTTGTCAGGAAAAAAATGTACTTAGCCAGATATGAAACAATTAAAGATCCAGAACAAAATTAAATTGAAGATTGTCATATAAGAGTCAAAAATGTTACATAATATTTAGTAAATATGGACGTCCATACTCCTACTACTTTCACCCATGATGTAAATAACCTCCCACTACTCATTACCATTATGATTGTAACTCCCACACCTCCATAACCCCTCCCCATGATCTCCTCCCATGATCTCAATTGTTAATGCCATGTTTAAGGCAATCATTTTGTAACCTTCATATGTAATAGTATAAATAAAGGCATGAAATATGAGATGGGACACACTTGAACACTTGATGAAATAAGAAAGTTATCTCTTCTTCTCTTATTCTACTTATCTTCTTGTTTTATATTGTTACTTTGAGTTACATTTCTTAACACGTTATCAGCACGACTCTAGCCTTCTCCAAAGTTAAGTGCAATTCTTCATCCGAAAGGTATAACACGTTATCTTCTATATTTCTTTTCCTCTTCTTACCATTTCTACTGGTATTGTACTGTGTAAATTAAGTCAAATTGTTATCATGATTAGTGATCATTACGAATCAATATGAATCACACTACACTGTAGCAAACATGATAGATTGCTTGTTATTGGCTTTATAAGCCATCACCTTAATCCTATATTATTATCAATATTTTTTCTTCATTTATAGAAATTGTTGTTTGATATAATACATAACTTTACATTCTGAAACCTGCATAGGTTCTAATAAATAGGTTAAAGTCATCATTTCCAATATATGTATTATGACAACACAATTTAAACATTCGTAATGTTTATATCCATTTATTTATTTTCATTATTATCTTAATCATTTCTAATTCATTTATTTTTTTTAATATTTTTTACTATGTTGAATTTGTCAAAGCTTGAGTTTGTGGCACTTGACATTTCTGAAAAGAATTACCTATCATGGGTTCTCGATAATGAGATTCACTTAGCCGCCAAAGGCCTTGGTAACACCATTACTCAGGGTAATGAGGCATTAAGCCAGGACAAAGCGAAGGCCATGATTTTCCTTCGTCATCATTTGGATGAAGGTTTGAAGGTTGAATATTTAACAGTGAAAGATCTACTTGAATTGTGGGCTGGCCTGAAGGAAAGGTATGATCACCTTAAGGCTACGGTATTGCCAAGGGCTCGATATGAGTGGATGCACTTACAATTGCAAGATTTTAAGACAGTAAGTGAGTATAACTCTGTTGTATTTCGAATAACTTCCCAATTGAAATTATGTGGGGAAGTTGTGAATAATGAGGATTTGCTGGAAAAGACTCTTACGACTTTTCATGCCTCAAATATGGTATTACAGCAGCAATACCGTGAAAAGGGGTTTTAAAAAGTATTTTGAATTGATCTCATGCCTTCTGGTGGGTGAGCAACATAATGCCGTTTTGTTGAAAAATCATGAAGTCCGTCCCACAGGGTCAGCTCCACTTCCTGAAGTGAATATGGCAGCTAGACGTGATAAGTCTGGAAAAAGACAGAATAATAATCATGGCCATATGAATGTACGTGGGCATGGAAATGGTAAGAGACGATATAATACTCGTCATCGTGATAGTCATGGCAAACGAGATAACAATATGGGTTCTCAAAACAATCCTTCAAGAGGCAAAAGCTGTAACTGCCATCGCTGTGGCATGAAAGGTCATTGGAAAATTGAATGTCATACACCTGAGCATTTTGTCAGGCTTTATCAAAACTCCATCAAAAGAAATCTAAATAATGTTGGAGCATCTTCTGCTAATGCCCCAGTGGAGTCACACTTGACCTTTAAAAATGATTTTAAGGCAGGGCTTTCAAACAAAAATGATAACAATGCTGAGGCAAATTTTGCTTTGAATGATGATGATTTTCAAGGCCTCGATGATCTTACTCATTTGGAAGTTGAAGACTTCTTTGGAGATAAAACTAATGTTTGATCATTTTACTGGGGAATGCAATTATATTGTTATTTTTATTTTCAGTATTTTTGTCTCGTCTGAAGTTATTTTTATTTTCAAGTAGTACTTAAATTGTCTTATGTTGTCATTGGTAATGTTAGTTTTTCCGTATTTCTCATGATGTACTTTTATTTTATTTTTTTTATGAAGAAATTAAAATTCCCCAGTCTTCAATTAGATCCAAGATGAGTAATGAAGATTTATGTCTTTTAGATAGTGCTACAACTCACACAATATTAAGAGAAAAGAAAATTTTCTCTTATTTGATTATGAAACAGGCCTATGTTAATACAATATCCGAAAGTACAAAGTTGATTGAGGGCTCTAGAAGAGCGGCCTTATTACTACCTGGAGGAACGATATTAACTATTGATAATGTATTATATTGTAGTAAGTCTCAAAGAAACTTGTTGAATTTTAAAGCTATTTGCCAAAATGGCTACCATGTTGAGACATTAAATGAAGGAAAGGTTGAATACCTTTATATTACTACAATAAAAGTGGGTAAAAGATATGTGTACAAAAAATTACCCGCATTTTCTTTTGGGTTATACCACACAAACATTGGTGTAGTTGAATCACATGCTATAGTAAATAAAAGGTTTACTACTTCTAATAATTTTATCATTTGGCATGACCGGTTGGGCCATCCCGGTTCTAACATGATGCGCAGAATAATAGAGAATTAAAATGGGCACACATTGAAGAACAAGAAGATTCTTTAATTTAAGAAATTCTCTTGTGCTACTTGTTCTCAAGGAAAATTGGTTATTAAACCTTCAGCAGCTAAAGTTGGGATTGAATCTCCTACATTTCTGGAACGTATAAATGGTGATATATGTGGGCCTATACACCCTCCATGTGGACCATTCAAGTATTTTATGGTCTTGATAGACGCATCTACAAGATGGTCACATGTGTGCTTATTGTCAACTCGTAATATGACATTTGCGAGATTGTTGGCCCAAATAATAAGGTTAAGAGCACAATTTCCAGATTATGCAATTAAGATAATTTGTCTTGATAATACCGATGAATTACATCTCAGGACTTTACAGATTATTGTATGGCCACTGGAATAAAGTTGAGAATCCGGTTGTTCATGTTCATGCTCAAAATGGTCTAGCAGAATCATTGATTAAACAACTTCAACTAATAACTAGACCATTGCTAATGAGGACAAAACTTTCCCTTTCAGTGTGGGGACATGCTATTTTGCATGCAGCAGCAATTGTGCGCATAAGGCCAACCAGTTATCATTACGTCTCCCCATTACAGTTGGCTTTTGGTCAGGAGCCAAATATTTTCCATCTAAGAATTTTTGGATGTGCGGTATATGTTCCAGTTGCTCCATCACAACGTACAAAGATGGGTCTCCAAAGAAGGTTGGGAGTATATGTTGGTTATGAATCTCCTTTATTTATTAAATATTTGGAGCCTATGACAGGAGATTTGTTTACAGTCAGATTTGTTGATTGTCATTTTGATGAATTAGTTTTTCCAACATTATGGGGAGAAAATAAATAACTAGAAAAAGAGATAGATTGGAACGTATTATCTCTATCCCATTTGGATCCTCGTAAAAATCAATGTGAACAAGAAGTTCAAAAGATCATTTATATGCAAAATGTTGCACATCAATTGCAGATGCATTTACTAACCTTCCACGGGTTACTAAATCGCATATTCTAGCTGTAAATGCTCCAATTTAAGTTGATGTCCCAGTGGACAGTATGATGATACAAATGAGTCTAGGCCATGCCTTAAACGTGGTAGACCAATTGGTTCCAAGGATAAGAATCCCCGAAAAAGGAAAGGAGCAAATGATCAAGTTGATCATAACATGGAGGCAATTGCTCAGGAGGAACATACAGACATAGCAATTGATAAGACCTCTCAGGAGGTTCTAGTACCTGGAAATGATGAAAATGAAGAGACCTCAATAAGTTATGTCTCTACAGGAAAAAGGTGAAACCAAAATAACGTTGTTGTTAACAACAATTTTGCATATAATGTTGCAGTTGAAATAATGCAACAAGCTGAGGATATTGAGCCAAAATCTGTCGATGAATGTAGACAGAGAAATAATTGGCCAAAATAAAAAAACGCAATTCAAGCAGCATTGGCTTCACTCAAAAAACGTGAAGTTTTCGGACCAATAGTCCGAACGCCTGAAGGTGTCAAGCCAGGAGGGTACAAATGAGTTTTTATGCGAAAACAAAATGAGAAAGGTGAAGTCGTAAGATATAAAGCACGACTTGTGGCACAAGAGTTTTTGCAAAGGCCTGACATTGATTATACGGAGACATATTCTCCTGTAGTAGATGCAATTACCTTCAGGTATCTAATAAATCTGGCAGTCCATGAAAAGCTTGATATGCGGTTGATGGATGTTGTCACAACATTCTTATATGGCTCACTGGATAATAAAATTTTTATGAAAATCCCTGAAGGATTTAAAGTTCCTGAAGCACATAAAATTTCAAGAGAAACTTGTTCAATAAAGCTTCAGAAATCCTTATACGGATTGAAGCAATCAGGGAGGATGTGGTACAACCGCCTTAGCGAGTATTTGCTAAAGGAAGGGTACAAAAATGACCCTATTTACCCTTGTGTCTTTATTAAGAGGTCTGGATCTGAATTTGTCATCATAGCTGTGTATGTTGATGACTTGAATATCATTGACACTTCTAAAGAGCTTCCAAAGGCTATAGAGTGTTTGAAGAAAGAGTTTGAAATGAAAGATCTTAGTAAGACAAAATTTTGTCTTGGCCTACAAATTGAGCATGTACCAAATGGAATTTTTGTCCATCAATCAACATATACTGAAAAGGTTTTAAAGCGCTTTTATATGGATAATGCTCATCCATTGAGTACCCCAATGGTTGTGATATCGCTTGATATAAATAAAGATCCATTTAGGCATCAAGAAAATGATAAAGAGCTCGTTGGTGATGAAACTCCATATCTTAGTACAATTGGGGCACTGATGTATCTTGCCAACAATACTCGATCAGATATTGCTTTTGCAGTGAGCTAATTAGCAAGATTCAGCTCCTCCCCAACAAGAAGACATTGGAATGGTGTTAAGCATATATTTAGATATCTTCGGGGAACCATAGATATGGGATTGTTTTATTCTAATGAATTCAAGTCAGAAATGATTGGCTATGCCGATGCAGGTTATTTGTCTGATCCACATAAAGCCCTATCTCAAACAGGCTATTTGTTTACATATGGAGGTACTGCTATATCATGGCGTTCAATAAAACAAACAATAGCTGCCACATCTTCAAATCATGCTGAGATAATATCCATTCATGAAGCTAGTGGGGAATGTGTTTGGTTGAGATCAATGACTCAGCATATCCAGGAAATGTGTGGTTTTCTTATGAAAAAGGATAATCCAACAACACTATATGAAGACAATGCTGCTTGTATTTCTCAACTGAAAGGAGGATACATCAAAGGAGACAGAACAAAGCATATTTCACCAAAGGTCTTTTTTACGCATGATTTTCAATAAAATGGTGAAATTAATGTTCAACAGATTCGTTCATGTGAAAATTTGGCTGATCTGTTTACTAAGGCTTTACCAACCTCAACATTTGAGAAGTTGAGACAGAAGATTAGAATGCGACGTCTTCGAGAAATAAAGTGATATTTTCATGAGGGGGAGTAACGTACGCGCTATACTCTTTTTCCCTTAGCCTAGGTTTTGTCCCATTGGGTTTTACTGGTAAGATTTTTAATGAGGCAGCAAATAAAGCATATTACAGATATGTGTACTCTTTTTTGTTCACTAAGATTTTTTTCCCACAGGGTTTTTTCTTAGTAAGGTTTTAACGAGGCATATTATCTATTTTTTTTGGACATCCAAGGGGAGTGTTACAAAATATTTAGTAAATATGGATGTTCACTACTCCCACTACTTTCACCCATGATGTAAATAACCTCCCATTACTCATCACCATTATGATTGTAACTCTCACACCTCCATAACCCTTCCCCATGATCTCAATTGTGAATGCCATGTTTAAGACAATCATTTTGTAACCTTCATATGTAATAGTATGAATAAAGGCATGAAATGTGAGATGAAACACACTTGAACACTTGACGAAATAAGAAAGTTATCTCTTCTTCTCGTATTCTACTTATCTTCTTATTTTATATTGTTACTTTGAGTTATATTTCTTAACAAAAACTAAATTTTAGAAAAATAAATATTTCCATTAAATGGGACTCCATATAAGTTCTATATTCTTATTTGAAAATATCCCCATAAATTCACTTTAAGAATTTAAGAATGCCGAGTGAATTTTTAATAGCTTGCCACTTGGCTTAACCACAATGCCAATTATATTTTCTTTATATATATATATATATATATATATATATATATATATATATATTTCGACGGACATAGAGTTACTTAGAGGTGTTCACGGTTCGGTTTGGTCTGTTTTTGATTAAAACCAAAACCAAACTAATTTAATCGATTTTTAAAATTTTAAAACCAAAACCAAATCAAATTAAATACAAACCATCGGTTTGATTGTTGTTGGTTCGGTTCGATTTGGTTCGGTTTATCGGTTCTTAGTAAGCTAATGATAAGTCGATAATAATAAAACAACACTAGACAACAATCTGAAAATAATTTGCCAAATTTTACCTGTTTATATGAAAAGAATGAACAAAAAATAAATTAAAAGTTTGCTTTCTCAAGTTTTAGCCATTGTTGTCTTGCAATTTGAATGTGTTTTCTTTACTCTTGTGGTGATTTTTTTTAATTCTTCTTTTAGACAAAAGTATATGCGGAGGGTTAGAGAATTAGAGTCTATTAATGAAAAGAAAATTTGTCGAATCCTATTGTTTTAGGCTTAGACAATCTTTTAAGATATAATAGGATAAACCAAAATTCAAAATAACAATTAAAATTATTTACAAAAAGATATTATATTGTATATAAATAATTATTAAATTTTATATATAATTAATCGGTATGGTTCGGTTTATTTTTCGGTTTTCTAAAATAAAACCAAAATCAAACCAAATATTATCATTTTTAAAATTTAAAACCAAAACCAATCCAAATCAAAAAAAATATCGGTTTGGTTCGGTTTTCGGTTTGGATCGGTTTTCCGTCAAACCGTGAACACCTCTAGAGTTACTTCCTCCGATCTATAATAATTGACCAATTTATTTTTTATTTTGGTCCAAAATAAGTGTCCATTTATATAATCAAGAAAGAATTCAATTTGTTTTTATAAAATTATCCTTACGTACATATCCCTAAAAAATTTTCTTACTCCTTACTTTAAATATTTAATTAAAGGTAGTTTAATTATACTAGAAATTTTTATAAAATTTAATATTTTCTTAATGGACGTGTCAAGATTAAATTGATCATTTATTATGGATGGAAGCAAGTATTCGATAATTGACATGACATTCGTACTAAATGAGCTGTCCAGTTGACTAAAGGGTCCTATGTTAGGCACTCACTGAGTTTGAAATTAAATTCACATCTTTCATGTGATTTGCTTTAAAGTCTGCTGAAAGTCATTAGTAACGTTATGATTGCACATCATGTGCCTGAATTAATTAATTTTGATTGCGAATGTGTTCATCAGATGCTTTATTTACTTGTTACGCTAGAAAATATATTCATTTGAACTGATACTTCGCGTTATCCCTTCTGCGATATCAAACGGTATATATATATATATGTGGCTCCGTTTTATTCCAGTACTTAATAATTTGTGTAACAACACGAATTAATTCCAACAAATATAAGTGCACCAACTCGAACGAAATTTTAATGCTTAGCACTACCAACTTTTATTTCAGAAAACTTTTCGTGACTTCCTGCGTAACGTACATACACACACTAAATGTTGCACCCATTGTTGCGAACCCATACAAGGCTTTACGTTACTGACTTAAAATTTTGAATTCGCTTCTACTTATTATGTTTTGTGAATGGGCGTGAATGAGAAATGGAAGAAACGCCTTTTGAATTGCACCTACTCGTCATCTTACATTTTCATTGTGTATAACTTTAGATGCTTAGCCTCATTTTTCATACATGGAAAATTTGAAAATTTCTCCCTCTTTTTTATATTGTTGCATTATTTTTCAAATAAATATAAGTATCACATGTGATTTGCTCCGTTTGTTGAGTTTGTCTGAAGTTCTGTGATACTGTTGCCCAATGTTATGAATTACTTTCTCCCAGAATAGAACAGAAAAAATTATCGTAATACTGGCAATTGAAATTACAGAACTTCAATGACCTCAAGTACAAACGGATTTTCCATGTTATTACCAACACTAATTATGGTGCCTCAATGTATTAGGTTGTGACCATTGATATTGGTAGTTGCTTATCTTGGAGATTCAGTGAATGCGAAGTGTTTGGGCACGGGTTGGGCATGATATCACTTATTACTTTGCTTTCTGCATTCTGTATGGTGACAGCAAACATGCCACGGATATGCAGTGTTGATATTTTTCTTGAAGATATTGGAGCCTTCAATTAGCAGCCATTGACTCCTTTCCGACTTTTAGATTCTATTAAATGTTTTCACATGCTTGACCTTCTTTTCCAACGTGCAAATCATATAAAATTGTAATATCAAACTCCAACTTCAATCTTCATCATGCATTAAACTAACTCCAATATGAAATAAATAAAACGGCAGCCCGGTGCACTAATTATGTGCGGGGTCCTGGAAATTAAGAGTCGAACCATAAAGATCTATTGTACGTAGCTTTACTCTATATTTGTACAAGAAGTTGTTTTCACGGCTCAAAACCATGACCTCCTTGGTTACATGACAACAACTTTACCAGTTACGTCAAGGATCCCCTTCAAATTAAAATAAAAAATCTTAATTGATCCATCTATCCTGAATAATCAAAGCAACACTTTAATTTTCATCTTGAATAAAAATAAAAAAGGCAGTTTAATACACAAAGCATCTTACATTCATGTAAAGTTCAGGGAAATAGCGCATCTCAATGGGGTGTAATCTAGGCAGCCTATCTTATCTTAATGCAAGTGTTAGTGACTGATTCCACGGCTCGAACTCGTAACCTATAGATCAGACAAAAATAACTTTATCATTGCTCTAAGTATCCCATTCAATATTATTAATCATATATTATTGAAGAAGGTAGAGAGTGACGTGACTAAATCAAAACAACCAAAGTACTCATTTGATTTAATGGCAACACATGTAATATTAATGAGCTGAAAATGACTGTTTAATGAAGTCGAAAAACTGCGTGCTTACGTAGACTTGTGGTTTACTTGAATTATCTATAAATAACAACAGGCTTTTGCATTTCATTTGCCATTGCCTAATGCCGTGATTCCTCGCTTATGCCTCTCAATTACTCTACCTCTCCATTTTGCCTAAGGTAATGCTCTTCTCTTACTTTTGTTGAAGTACATGTCGTCGATTCAATCTATCTTGATGCGATTTTTCGATTTCAATAATCACACTAGCCGCCCGGAAATCTTTTCAAATTTAGTCAAGGCTACTTAATTCTTGTTGCACCCCAATCTCTAAAGGCGGGTGTGTTGTAAAACTAATTTAAAATTGTAGTAGAAAACAATCTCATTTCTTTCAAAATTACTCCCTTTGGTCCATAATATCGTTTAGGATTTGATATCTGCTAGTTTATTTAATTTATGTCTAAATAAGATTTGTGGTCAGAATTAATATATGAATATATTTTCCTGTTTCTAGTTAAAATAAGTTTCGTACTATATTATAAATAGATGTATTAGTAGCTTATTTTATGAGCGGAGATTTACGAGAAGTGTAGAGAGATTTGGTAGATTTATAAGAAAATATTTTGCTTTAAAGGGCGAGGGCTTTTTTGTGGTATTAATTGCAAACTCGTCCCATTTTTTCCATCCTAAATTTGCATACTTTTCTTATCTTCTCTCATTCTTGTCACTATGTTATTAACATGAATTTCATTGTTCGTTTTCTTCTTAATTAGTCTAATGTAATTGCAGAAAATGTTGTTCTTTTCTAGTATTTCTCGTTTTATTAGTTTCACAAAAGAACATGAGCATAGGTAGTGTTTATGAGTTAACTGTTTAATGTTGCCCTAACTTATAGATGAATTAAATTTTAGCTTTATTTGTTAGTTTGAGATTTTGGTCAATAAATTTCAGCCAAAAGATACCTCTCAAATTCCAGTCAACCCCTCAATCTTTTTTGCCGTAAAACAATTTGTTCTATAGTTGTATTTTTATGTCCCAGTATAGTTGGAGCTTTTATATCTTCAGTTTGGAAACGAAGAGCAATTAATTGGGATAATTAGTTGGAATTACGTATTATAGCCTATTAGGCCAATTTTTTTTATTTTTTTTATTTTTTGCTAAAAGAGCTTTTTTTCAAAGATATACTTAGAAGCATTATTTGAAAGTTTGGTCAACCACTAATTGTTGTTCAAAAGTATTTTTTAAATTAATTATCCAAACACAAACTGCTTCTTGTTGAAAGTACTTTTTTTTTAAAATGCTTTTGGATAAAACACTTTTTGAAATAACTATGTACAGTGTTTTTTAGGAGTCTTTTCGTCCTAACATATATTTATGTGCCAACAAAAATTATATAGAACTTCTATTTTTTTTTATCTTTAATTTTATGTATATAATATTAGAATGAGATGAATTTGTCAAGATTCCCCAACTTTCTTGTGACTAAGGAGGTTATGATTGTAGTAATCGGAAAAGCAATTTTCAGTTCAAAATAATGGTTTTAACAGAATTTAGAGAAGGAGCCGACGTGTGTTTTATATCATCTTGGATATTAGCTATGTTTTCTTGGATTAGGTCTATTATGTAAGTAGTGATTCAATATTGTGTTTGTTATTTATGTTTTGAATTTATTTCGTTTTGTAATTTTAGGAAACTGTAATCCTATAGATTTAGGAAAGGAAAACATATTGTCCTTGTAGGATTGAGAAAACCCTTCTCTTATAGGTATAGGACTACTTGAAAATTATATATATGGTGCTTTTCTTCTCGTTCATACTAGAAACCTCTATCTGTTTTTGTCCGAGAATTAGGCTTAGCAGAACCTCGTTAAATCCTTGTTATATTTTTGTTCTCTATTTCCTATGTGCTAGTTAACCCACGATCTTCCGCAATATTGTTCTTCTTCTTGTGAATCTTCTAAATATTTGGGCTTCTTTTTTATTGTTTCTACTAGAGCTTAAAATGCCATCTACAAATCTTGATCCAACTGATGAAGAAAGGGAACCATTTGCTGAGGTTGATCCATCCGGGAGGTTCGGCCGATACACCGAGTTGCTAGGCCATGGTGCAGTGAAGAAGGTATACAGGGCATTTGATCTAGAAGAAGGCAGAGATGTGGCCTGGAATCAGATTAAGTTGAGCAAATTTAGCGACACGCCTTATATCATCGATAAGATCCATTCAGAGATTGCATTGTTGAAGAACTTGAAGAATGACAACATAATAGTACTATATCATGTCTGGAAAGACAATGAACATAATATCCTCAATTTCATTACCGAGGAGTGTGCCTCTGGTAATTTGAGAGATTATAGGAAGAAGCATCGTCACGTTTCGATTAAGGCGTTGAAGAAGTGGTCTAGGCAAATACTACAGGGCTTGGATTATTTACACACTCATGATCCTTGCGTTATTCATAGAGACCTCAATTGCAGTAACATCTTTATCAATGGGAATGTTGGAAAGGTAATTAATCAACTCTTTCAATTTATCTTCAGTTGATATGCGTTCAAATCTGTTTAATGTTTAGCTTATTGTTTTTATCATCCGAAGAAAGTGAAGAATTTGAGATCCTAATCCTAAAAGTAAATTTTGGATTGTGTTGCTGTCTTTAAGTAGTTAAATGGTAGTTATTCTGGAAATTCAAAAATTATCCGCAGAGTGCATATATGCGTGTGTGAAAAAATACTAAAATTTCAATAAAATTTCAACAAATATACCTGTATTTTCAAAAGTACAATGAATTCAGTATAAGAAGATTAAAAATTGAAGGTATAGTTTAATTTTCTGGATCTGCTTCTGCCAGATGTCACATACACTCTTCATTTGTATGAACTTAGTCTTGTCAAAGGATATGACATAGGTGTGATTACTGTTTACGAATTCTTGAAAGAACTAGGACAGCTCGGTGCACAAAGTATTCCGCATTTATGCATGATCTGGGAAAGACCCATACTCCTGGGGTATGATGTAGACAGTCTACCCTAATGCAAGCATTAATAGTTGATTCCACGATTCAAAACCATAATATAGGTTACACGGAGATAACTTTACCGTTGCTCCATGACTCCCCTTCTTATGGATCCTTGAAAATATACAAGAATAGGTTAGAAGTTGAACATACTTGTATCAGATCCGAACTTAACTCTGATACTCATACTGAATCTTGTAACATAGTTTATAGCCCGAAGGTTTTGCTTTCCTGAAACCAGTGCAACGCGCTAATCGTAGTACTTATGTTTATATAGGTAAAGATCGGTGATCTTGGCTTGGCAACGATTGTGGGAAAAAACCATGCAGCACATACATTGCTCGGGACACCAGAGTATATGGCACCAGAACTATATGAAGAAAACTATACAGAGTTAGTAGATATATACTCATTTGGAATGTGTTTGTTAGAAATGGCCACAATGAAAATACCATATAGTGAATGTGACAGTATAGCCAAGTTGTACAGGAAGGTGATATCTGGCATAAAACCACAAGCTTTTAACAAATTGAGTGATCAAGAATTGAAGGCTTTCATTGAAAGGTGCATTGGGAAACCAAGAGCAAGACCATCTGCTGCTGAGTTGCTTAAGGATCCATTCCTTTCTGATGTTGTTGAATATGAAACTTAATTATATTATTAATTGCCTTTTGTTCAAATATTCACAAATATTATTCTTTGCTACTCAAGATTATTCAGGAAACCGTTTCTTAATTACAATTGTATCCATTATATACTTATTTGGAATGTGTTTGTTAGAAATGGCCACAATGGAAATACCATATAGTGAATGTGACAGTATAGCCAAGTTGTACAGGAAGGTGATATCTGGCATAAAACCACAAGCTTTTAACAAATTGAGTGATCAAGAATTGAAGGCTTTCATTGAAAGGTGCATTGGGAAACCAAGAGCAAGACCATCTGCTGCTGAGTTGCTTAAGGATCCATTCCTTTCTGATGTTGTTGAATATGAAACTTAATTATATTATTAATTGCCTTTTGTTCAAATATTCACAAATATTATTCTTTGCTACTCAAGATTATTCAGGAAACCGTTTCTTAATTACAATTGTATCCATTATCACTCTAGGCAGAAGCGATTCGATTGAACCTAATATTTCCAATACGGTGTGTATATATATAATTACTAGTACTAGGAGGCCCGTGCTAAGCCAGGGCCCAAACTCAATATATTTTTCTTAGAATTAATAATTTTATTTCAATTAAATAAGTTTAATTCGTATCATATTTTTTTACCGCATAAACAATTTAATAAATTGACACGCCAATCAATTCTTGTTGATAAGTCTTTATAATTATTAAAGTTTCTTAGTCGCATAATTGAATAATTGTGATAAAAAAGTTATTTATGAGGAAGCAAGTTTGGGCGGAGAATTAGTAAATAACAAAGGGGCACAAATGAATCAATATTCTATAAACTAATATGATTTAAAGTGTTCAAAATAATTACAACTCGGTCAAGATCATAAATTGAAAAATATTTGGCATTTTATGAATTTGTGAGCATATAATTTCTTTAGTTATAGATTTCTTTTTTGTATTTTATTACTTATTCACTCATAATTTTACGTGGCATAGGTTATGTAGTTAAATGTGAGGATTTAAGCTTAGTTTTATACAAAATTCAAAAAGAAACCTAAATTTATCAAAGTGAAATTTAGTTCCATACTTTACGCTTAAAAAATTAATTCTAAGTTACCAACCAAGAAATTTTAAGGAGATTGGACTTTGGCTGATAACGCTTCCTTCATTTTCAATGTTATAACGTGGCACTAATAATTTATACTTTTAATATTTGTAATGCATCATAGATATTTCAAAGGAAATGGATATAATTGTTCACAAAAAGATTCAATGCAATTCAATGAATGCTAATTTATTAATTCTTGAAAATATATTTTATTCACTCTAGGTTAGAAACAGTAAGAGGTTATAAAAATGACTTGCTCAAGCAAAGGAAGAAAGTTCAACCAAAATCAGAATTAACATAAGCTTTTGAAGACAAGTCCTATTCATTAAAAGATCTTACGTGATTTTCAAATATTTTATATCAATTATATTTCAATTAAACCTATTAAATAGTAAGTTTTAATTGTCTTTAAAGTAAAAAAAAAAAGTGCATCGATAAATTAGTAGTAGATGCGATAAATCCTTAAAAAATTACATAAATGACAATCTCAAATAGTAATTAAAATTTTAAATAAGTATATTTCCAATATAGAAAAGTAAATTTTGTTTTAGTCCTTTAAAATCTTACTTTCAATTTTAATAAAATTATTTACTTCAAACTCACGTTATGCTTATTATGAACTCATTTAGGATTTTAATAATATATTTTAACTCACCCGTATTAACAAAGACCCATATTTTTATCTTTTAGAATCCTCTAAATAACACCAGTAAACTTTCTTTAGTTTAGAATTTTTCATAAATTGACCTAATATTAATATTATAAGTATACTAACAAAAAATAATTCATGTACATTAATAATAAAAGATTTAGAACTACCCGAGAATAATTCTGATATGTCCTTATTAGTACATATATGAGCTCTAGAGAGAGAGAGAGAAATATGGTTAGGAACATATGACGTGGAACGTGTCTAAATGTATAGTAAGACCTAACAAATTGTCCACTTGGAGAAAAATTTAGCATAATTTGCCTACTGTAATGTATGAGGTCAAATACTATAAAAAGTAACCTAAGGGCAAAAAAAAAAAAGATCCATAGGAAGTTACATTTAGTAATTTCAAAGGCTCGGGTGGGAGCCGTCTTAAGAAAAGAGCAATTTATGTAAAATATCCATTGAGCTTAAACTTGTCACGACCCTAACCCCGGTCGTGATGGCGCCCAACACAACTGCTAGGCAAGCCCGACCAATTTCACTCTCAACCCGAGCATAAAGCTCAAAACTATTTTTTTGAAAATCATTAACAGCATTTAAACTAGAAGTATAACTGAAAGATAGAAATAAATCCGAAAATCAACAATACTGAACAACCTCCCAAAGATCTGGGGGTCATGAGTCAAGAGCCTCTACCAGAATAGCATAA
>MU739053.1:44550-84279 GCA_026770625.1 Nicotiana glauca | reverse complement strand
CTTACCTAATGATGCTCCTCGAATTCCTCTTCAAAATCGCCCAAATCCTCTCTTAGTTCGAAGCCCCAAATGTTTTTACACTTCTGAAATTTCATAACACTGATGCACTTAACCCCTCTGTGATTTTCGCTTCTGCGATCCATTGACCGCTTCTGCGGTCCCGCTTTTGCGGTACGACAACCGCTTTTGCGATTTCACTCAAACCCCTCAGAATCCGCTTTTGCGGATACCAAACCGCTTCTGCAGTTTCGCCTATGTGGCCCAATGACCGCTTCTGCGGTCTACACCAAAAATCCCACGACCGCTTCTGCGGTGCCAATGTCGCTCCTGTGACTCCACTTTTGCGGAAAGGGGTCCGCTTCTGCGGAACTCCCACTCATGCCTAAAAACCGCTTATGCGCTCAATCCCCCCGCTTTTGCGGTCTCGCTTCTGCGGTCCATTTCCGCAGAAGCGGAAATACCAGAAGACTTAAAACTACAGACCTGTAATTTTACCAATTTCCTTCCATTTAACCATCCGAAATCACCCCGAGGCCCCCGGGACCTCAACCAAAAACACCAACCCACTCTAAAACATCATACGAACTTGTTCCAATCATAAAAACACGTCCTTTAACACAAAAATCTTATCACGAATTCAAGCCTAATTTTCCTTAAAACTTCCGAAACTAACATGCAAGCAAAAACCCAACCAGACGATGTCCGGATGACCTGAAAATTTATAGGCACATCCTAAATCACCTAACGAAGCTACTACAACTCTCGGAATTCCATTCCGACTCCCGGATCAAAATCTCACCTATCAACCGGATTCCGCCAAAATTCCAACTTCGCCAATTCAAGCCTCTTTCTACACCGGACTTCCAAATTCAATTCTTATCGCTCCCCTAAGTCACAAATCACCTCCCGAAACTAACCGAACCACCGGAATTCGCATCCGAGCCCTATAACCATATAGTCAACTTCCGGTTGACTTTCCTGAAACAAACTCCTTTCTAAGAGGCTATATGCCTTATTTTCAACCAGAATCAATCCAAATTCACCTGATAGACTCTAATACTGATATAGAACATGAAAAAACATAATAAAGGGGAAATGGGGCGGTAACTCTCGAGACAACGGGCCGGGTCGTCACAAAACTAATACCCTCTTTTATCCATTTGAAAATTATTTATAATATATACATACCCAAATGAAACTAATTATCCATACCTACCTAAACTCATCCCAAATTTTTTTTACCCATTTGACTTAGCTTAGCTTGATTTCGCTTGGCTTTGTTTGACTTGATTTGAATTGGCTTGACTTGAATTGACTTGATTAGGTTTAGCTTGGCTTGGCTTGGTTTGAATTGGATTGGCTTGAATTAGCTTGGTTTATAGCGGCTTGAATTGATGTAACATCCCATAAATTTGGCTTAGTTAGGAATGATTTAAAGGAGTAGTAAGGTTATATTTTGAACATGTGAAGTCCCATTGAGATGATTATGGGTGAAAATAGTTGTTTCAAAATCAAAATGGAAAGTGTGGTGCATAAGATTTGACAAAATCGACTAAGTTTGTAGAAGGTCTGTCTTCCAGCAGGTTTTAGTGAAAATGTATAAGGAATTTAGGAAAATTTAAATCGTGAAAGTTGTAGGCCATTGAAATAGATTTCCAATAATATATTGTGGAGCCCTAACGGAGCTCTGTGCAAAAGGTTATGTCCATTTTACAGAATAGTGCGTAACCACCGCGTTCCTGCTGCATTTTACCGCGACCGCGGTAGTGAGGCAGTGTCCCAGTGATTTACCGTGGTCGTGCCTACTGGGACGCGGTGGCCAACTTGGGAAGTCATTTTTTAGCCCTATTTCGTCCCCCACAGATCCAAAACATAAAACTTGCTCTAGAACGTAAAGCTCTCAAAAACCTAACTCCTTAAGGGCCCCTCCACCACCCAAGGTAAGTTCTAATGGTGATTCTAACTTTATTTTAATTCCCCAACATCTTATTAACATGGGTAAACCCTCCATATCATTAGATATTCGATTGAGACATTATTATTGAGAGAAGGAAGCCTAGAACTCGAATTCAAAGGGTTTGAACTTCAAAAAGGTAATGTCTTCACCCTCTAATTGATTCTAGCATTGGTTTAATGATTATAAACCCTAGTTCATGAGATATAAGTTGATGGCTTTGATAGAAAAGCATGAACGATTATAGGGTTGGGGTGTTGATTGTTGATTATTGATTAAGAGTGTTGTTTACCTTATGGGTGATGAAGAATAATGTTGATTATAATCATTTGTGACTTTAGAAATTAAGTAGGAATAAACGAATGGGTTATTGGGTGTAGAGACACCATTAATAAGGACTGTGAATCTTTATTCTCACCAAGTGTTTGATAAGATTCTAAGTGACCAAAACATGAATATTATTGTTAATATGAAATCCCTTTGACTTATATTGATATAGATAAAGTTGAAAAGGTTGGCGAATGTTATATTACACTCAAGAGCAGGAAGTTGAGGTATGTGAGACTAACTCTCTATGTTTGGGAATGTTAATGATTCTCTCTGCACTACATTTCTTTTACGACGTTACTAATTGCCTCAGAAATATAGTTTAGCCTAGTTCCTTGAATAGTTGCAGACCTTCTATTCTCTAGCTTTATATCTCGTTCACCATTTTCATTCTTAACGTTGTGAGCTCAGTGCGTATTCAATATAGACTTGGGTTTGATGCCCGCGAGTCTTAGTATAGATTACTCAGTATGCCAGAAACAATTGAAGTTTCAGTGTTCATAATCAGTTCAAGAATACATATCTCTGTCTAGTCCCATTCAGTATTCTAGTATTATGTAACTCAATATGATTCAGTATTCCAGTGTTATGTAACTCAGTGTGATCTAGTATTCCAGTATTATGTAACTCAATGTGATCCAGTATTCTAGTATCATGTAACTCAATGTGATTTAGAATTTCATTATCATGTATTGCAGTTTGATTCTCAGTTCCTGAATGTTGAACACCTGTATTTGGGCCTGAGGCCGTAGTTTATGCTTTATGCATCTTTGGGCCTGAGGCCGCAGTTTATGCTTTATGTATCTTTAGGCTTGATGCCACAGTTTATGCTTTATGCATTTTGGACCTGAGGTCCCAATTATGTATACATATACTTGGACCCGAAGCTGCAGTTGTGCGCGCGCGCGCGCGCACACACACACACACACACATATATATATATATATATATATATATACACACATATACATATACATATACATATATATATGTGTGTGTATGTGTGGAGAGGGGGGCTGAGGCCGCAATTTATTTATTCAGATAAACAGGTTGTTCATCATTCAGAAGAAGGAGTATTCATAACCTTACTTCCTTTGTTCAGTTCAGCTATCAGTCATCATTTCAGTTATCAGTTATCAGTTATCATTTCAGTTATCATTTATCAGTTATCATTTCAGTTATCAATTATCAGTTTATTTATCATTTCAGTTATCAAATATCATTTCAGTTATCAGTTACTCATTTTAATTATCAGTTATCAGCTATCAGTTACCGTTTGAGTTATGTTTCAATAGTTATCATTTCAGTATCAATTATCAATTCTCAGCTATCATCTCAGTTGCAGTTTCAGAATTTATAATTCTTTCTTTCAGTTTCTTTACATACCAGTGCAATTCAAATATACTGATATTCCTTTTGCCTGGGGCCTGCATCTCACGATATAGGTAATGATTTACAGGTTGATGATTCATAGCCCTAGGATTCTCGTACCAGCTGTTTAGTGATCCACAGTTCTTTCGGGGCATTATCATTACTACAATCTTTAGTATTTTCAGACAGTGAGTGTTTTCATTACCAATTAGAGGCTTCATCGACTAGAGTAATAGTTAGACAAAGTCTCAGAATTTTCATGTTAAGCAATGTTGGCTACATATATGTTTCAGAATTGTATTAGTATTTCCGCACTATGATTTATATCATCTAGACTGTCAGTATATTAGCATGTTTTAGTTTATCTTCCGCATTCAATTTGTTATGATATCACATATTGATTCAGCTAGCCAGTTGGTTCGCTCGGTCATATGTAGTCAGGCACCGAGTGTCGTGTTACGTTCGGGGTGTGACAATTGACTTCATTTGGCTGGGTATTAAAGAAATGAGGAAGGGGAAAAGTAATGGATAGGAATGGATAAACGTTTTTCGCCTCATGCCTTTTTGCTAAACTTTCCAGAAATGAGTGATTGACAAAAATGAGATATGTGGGGAAAAGGTAACTACATCAGCCACGTGTAGCAGTTTCACAGCATTAAAAACAGAAAGGTAGGACAACTTTTAAGAAGTAAACCATAAAACAAAACGTAAATTTGACTTTTAAAAAAAGGTCAGGACCTAGAAGTAACTAATTGAAAAGTTTATATTTTATTGGAAACTTTTGTGAGGACTACAAAACTCATTGGTTGTGACGACCCAAAGGGTCATCACCTATTTTCTCTTTCATTCCGCGCTTCCGAGGCCTTGAAAACCTCATTTTTACTTGCCTCGATTTGCGTGTGCAGTCCGGGCGCGTAGCCAGAAAGATTATATGTTAAATTGTGTGAAAATTTTCAAAATATGGCTTTAAAATGATTAAAGTTGACTTTGGTCAACATTTTTGGTAAATGGACCCGGACCCGTAATTTAACGGTCCCGGAGGGTCCGTAGAAAATTATGGGACGCAGGCATATGCCCGGAGTCGAGTTCCGAGGTTTAGGGCCCGAGAAAAGAATTTTTCTGTGAAATTATTTTTCTGAAATTATTAAGGAAAATGGAAATGAAAATTGATTAAAAGACTGTGGTATCGGGCTCTTATTTTGGTTTCGATGCCCGGTACAAGTCTTATATATGGTTTAAGCACCTTCTGTGAAATTTGGTCGAAATCGGATGTCATTTGACGTGTTTCAGACCTAAATATCAAAAAAATTGAAGTTTATGAAGTTAGAATGAAAAATGATGAATTTGATATTTGATTCCTTGTTTATGATGTTATTTTGGAGATTTTATCGCACGGTTGAGTTCGTAGGATGTTGTTGAGTTAGTGTGTGTGTTTGGTTGGGAGCCCCAAGGGCTCGGGAGTGATTCGGAGGTGGTTCGGGGTGTTTTTGGCCTTAGAGAAATTGCAGAGACTTCAGTTCTGGTATTTTGGTATGTTGTTCTATGCGATCGCATAGGAGCTCCGCGATCGCATAGTGTAAGTCTCAGTTGCCCAAACTTTGTTCTATGCGATCGCATAGATTGATCCGCGATCGCATAGCTTGGCCCAGTCTCTTCAATGTGATCGCATTTCCTCCTACGCGATCGCATAGCATTAGGCCCCACCAGAAATTTTGATTCCCATTTCTTCTATGAGTTCTCATGACTACTTCTGCGATCGCAATGGTCAACTTTTCCTTTCCCTATGCGATCGCAAGCCTCCTTCTTCGATCGCATAGAGTAAATACGCCCAGTGATTTTTTTTAAAATGTTCAAAATAGAATAGTTTCGGGACTTAGGCATTTTTCTCACGAGCTCTCTTCTTCCCCAAGCTTTAGGACTTCATTGAAGCCCCCACTCTTCAAGATCACTTGGGTAAGTGATTTCCCACTTATTTCCTTCATTTTCCTTCATTAATTAATGAGTTTCTATGTCTAAATCATGAAATCTAGTGTTGAAATTAGGGGAAAAGGGTAGAATTAGGGCTTTTTGTTTTTCTTTGATTTAGACCTCATTTTGGGGTCGGATTTGAAAATAAATTGTATATTTGGGCTCGTGAGGGAATGGGTGACATGGAATTGGCTCGAACCTCAGGTTTTGACCAAGCGGGCCCGAGGTCAATTTTGGAATTTTTGCGAAGAAAGCTTAGAAATTCACATTTAGGCTTTGGGTTTAGTTTGTTTGGCTATTATTAATATTGTAAAGTCATTATTTCATAGATTTAACTGAGTTGGAGCCGGATTTGAGGGGTAAAGCTATACTAGAGGCTTGAGTTGACTTTGGAGCAATTGAGGTAAGTGTTTGATCTAACTTTGGCTTGAGGGAATAGGATTAGAGTGTTGTTTTCTAACTGCTAAATGTTGAGTATGGTGTATAGGCATGGTGACGAGTATCTATACACCGGTGTCTAGTATGACTGTGGGTCCTTGTTTGTACTTATTCTGATATTGTTATGACTCTTCCATGTTAATGGATGAATTCTTTGTAATGTGAAGAGTATGAGGATTAATTATGAATTGTAAATTCTTTGGAGCGTTGGATCGAACAATAAAAAGACTATTGAATAAGAAATGAACTAAAACGGAAAGATATATGATTAATCCCTTGCCGGGATGGTTTGAGTATATGGATTATCTCCCTCGCCGGGATGTGAAGGTTATTGTTGTTGCTCCCTTGCCGGAATTTAGCTGTTTAATTGTGTTTTTTTCCCTTGTCGGGATGTTTCTTATTATTTGTCTATCCCCTCGCCCCATTTGGTTGTGATTACTGTTTGGGTGAGGAAGAGTGATATTGCACGAAGGGTCATTCCGTGCCATGTTTTGATTATATTTGCATGAAGGGTCATTCTATGCCATGTTTTGATTATATTTGCACGAAGTGTCATTTCGTGCCATGTTTTGATTATTTATGCATGAAGGAATATTCCGTGCCCCGATTTGATTATAATTGCACGAAGGGTTATTCCGTGCCATGATATGAGAGTTATGTGAGGAAAAGCATGAAGGTTGATGTAGTGCACTTTATGTGATTGATTTTGGTGAGAATGAGGGTAAAAGCACGAAGGTTGATGCCGTGCAACTGTTAATTTTCCTGCCTCATTAATTACTGTTATTGCACGTTTTCTTGCTTAAATTGCTGACTTTATATCCAGACTATACTCCCCCCATAGTATGCTCCCCTCCCTCTTAACTGTTTAATTTTTGAACTCTTTTCTTTTATTGCATATATATTAAAGGTGTTAATCGGGCGGGCTGGGACGGGCTGGACAAAAAAAGCGTCAGCCCGTACGAGTTCGGGGCGGGTTGTTATCGGGATGGGGTTAACGGGTTGGTGGCGGGCTGGGATTTTTTGGGTTCTATAGGGCCCGCATAGGCTCGGGTTTAATGGTCTCGGGCGGGTCGGGCTATATATAATTTTTTTTTTAAAAATTAAGTTATGTGAACGTTGGCAACGGTTAGATTTTAATAAAAAAATAAAAATATATATATTACGGGTTAATGGGCTGAATCGGGCTGTAGCCCGTTAAGAACCTGTTAAGGGTTTAACGGGTTATAGTAGGTTCAACCACCTGTTTAAAAAAAAATTAATGTTTGTAGCCCGCCGCCCGCCCAACCTATCCCAACCCATATTTTTTGCTATAGTAACGGGCTGGACCGGGATGACTCGGGTTGAACCGGGTTGTTAGCGGGTTAGCCCGGCCCGATTAACACCTCTAATATATATGTGTTGAACTGCACAGGTTGGTTTGGTAGTCCTGTCTAGCCTCGTCACTACTTCGCCGGGGTTAGGCCAGGCACTTACCAGCACATGGGGTCAGATGTGCTGATGCTACACTTCTGTGCTTTTTTGCACAGATCACGGTACCGAAGTAGCTTTTGGACCACAACAGTAGTTGATTGGGAGCTGACTTCAGTCCAGGGACTTTCGAGGTAGCCTAGCTGGCGTCCGCAGGCCGGAGTCCCTTCTATGTTTAGTTTGTTTTTCTTGTACCGAGACAAACATTAATGTACTTCTATTCAGACTTGTTTTTAGCACTCTTTAGTAGTTCGTGAGTTAGTGAAACCTGATCTGGGTAGATATATTATTGAACTTCCGCGCTTATTTTCAGTTATATATGTTTTAAGACTTCCGCTTTTATGTTAATTGTCTCGTCTTTCCTTATATGGTTAATGTTGTTAAGAGAAGTGTTAAGTTAATTGGCTTGCCTAGCTCCTATTGGTAGGCACCATCACGACTCCGATGGTGGAAAATCCGGGTTGTGACAAGTTGGTATCAGAGCTCTAGGTTACATAGGTCTCGCTACTCATGGAAAAACTTGGTAGAGTCTGAGGGATCGGTACAGAGACGTCTGTATTTATCCCCAGAGGATACGGAGTTAGGAAATTTCACTTTGTTCTTTCTTGTCGTGCGATTCTGTTTCTCAAATACTGATTGTCTTTCTACTCTATTCTTTCGTAGATGGAGAGAACACGTGCTTCCTCTTCTACCGCCCAGCAGCCCGAGCCCCCAGCAGCAGTTCCTATGAGGGGTAGAGGCCGAGGTCATGCCAGAGGCCGAGGCAGGGGCAGAGCTCATCCCCGGGCAGTAGTCCTAGAGGTGGAGCCTCATATTGACTATGATGAGGAGGTTCCAGCCCCAACAGCTCCGGTGGGACAACTCAGGTCCCAGGAGGGGTCATGGTCACCCCAGATCTTCAGGACGCTTTAGTCAGACTCGCAGGCTTTATGGAGAGCGCCACTAGAGCGGGTTTGCTTCCAGTAGCACCAGCCACTTCTCAGGTTTGAGGAGGAGTTCAGACTCCTGCTACACGTACTCCGGAGCAGGTAGCTTCCCAGGCTTATGTTCTAGTGGTTCAGCCAGCTGTGGCAGCTCAGCCAGGTATTGTGACCTAGGCCGGCGATGGAGCGGCTATGTCTTCAGATGCTTTGAGGAGACTTGATAGGTTCTCCAAGCTCTTCACCAACACATTCAGCGGTACTTCTTTAGAGGATCCACATGATTTCTTATTCAGCTGCCATGAGATTCTTCGGACTATGGGTATTGTGGAGACCAATGGGGTCGACTTCGCCACCTTTCGACTAGCAGGATCCGCCAAGACTTGGTGGAGGAACTATTGTTTATCCAAACCAGCAGGGTCACCATCATTGACATGGGATCAGTTTGCAGAGTTGTTTTTGGAGAAGTTTCTCCCAGTTACTCAGCAAGAGGCACTTCGCAGGCAGTTCGAGCGCCTCCAGCAGGGCTCTATGACAGTCACGCAGTATGAGACTCGGTTCATTGATTTGGCATGCCATGCTATTGTTATACTCCCCACAGAGCGAGAGAAGGTGCGGAGGTTTATTGATGGATTGATTCAGCCGATCCGTCTCCAGATGGCTATGGGAGTCGATAGTGAGATTTCTTTTCAAGAGGTGGCCAACGCGTCCCGCCGAGTTGAGATGGCTCTTGCACGGGGAGGTGGTCATGTGTCGGATAAGATGCCTCGTTATTCTGGTAGGTTCAGTGGTACCTCGTCTGGAGGTAGGGATTCTTATGGTGGAGGCCATTCACCGAGACCCTTTCAGTCAGCACTCCAGGTCTCTTATGATACTCCAGGCGGTGGTGGTTCTCAGCAGCATTATTCTGATTAGCAGCCCATCAGTACACCACCACTTCAGAGTTTCCGGGGAGGACATTCAAGTCGACAGGGCCAGCAGTCTCAGCAGCCGAGGGCTTGTTATGGTTGTGGTGACCCGAGTCACATTATCAGATTTTGCCCTCGAGCCTCGAGTAGTTTTCAACAGCAGGGTCCTTGCCCCATGATTCAGGCGCCAGGTGATCCATAGCTTGCCCAGCCAGCTCGAGGCGGGGGTAGGGATCATAGAGGTGGAGGTAGAGACCGTAGAGGTAGAGCTCGGACCGCTAGAGGTAAGGGCCAACCAGTAGCCGATCGCCCCAGAGACATGGTTCAAGGAGGTGGGGCCCAACCCCGGTGTTATGCTTTGCCAGCCGGGACAGAGGCTGAGTCTTCAGACGCGGTTATTATAGGTACTATTCTGGTCTGTGATAGGGATTCTTCAGTGCTATTTGACCCTGGGTCTACGTATTCATATGTGTCGTCCTATTTTGCACCCTACCTGGCTATGCCTAGTGATGCTTTGGGTATTCCTATTTATGTATCTACACTGGTGGGTGATTCTATAGTGGTCGACTCAGTCCATCATTCCTGTGTGGTAGTGTTTGAGGGTCTTGACACCCGTGTTGATTTATTGCTCTTAGATATGGTGGATTTTGACGTTATATTAGGGATAGATTGGTTCTCCCCGTATCATTCTATCTTGGATTGTCACGCCAAGACCGTGACCTTGGCTTTGCCAGATTTGCCCCGATTGAAGTGGAGAGGGACCCCAGGGCATGCCACATGCAGTGTTATTTCTTATGCGAAGGCTCGACGTATGGTCGAGAAGGGGTGTTTAGCCTATCTGGCGTATGTTTGCGATTCCAGCACAGAGGTTCCTTCTATTGATTATGTTCCTATTGTTCAGGAGTTCCCCGAGGTTTTCCTCTCAAACCTGCTGGGTATGCCGCCCGACAGGGATATTGATTTCTGTATTGATCTGGCCCCAGGCATGCAACCCATTTATATTCCGCCGTATTGCATGGCCCCGCCAAAGTTGAAGGAGTTAAAGGACCAGCTACAAGATTTGCTAGAGAAGGGTTTTATTAGGCCTAGTGTTTCTCCTTGGGGTGCGTCGATGTTATTTGTGAAGAAAAAGGATGGATCGATGAGGATGTGTATTGATTACCGGCAATTGAACAAAGTAACGATAAAGAACAAGTATCCGCTGCCGAGGATTGATGATTTGTTTGACCAGCTCTAGGGTGCAAGGGTGTTTTCAAAGATAGACTTGAGATCTGGCTACCATCAACTAAGGATTAGGGCGTCTGATGTCCCTAAGACGGCATTCCGCACTCGGTATGGGCATTATGAGTTTTTGGTCATGTCATTTGGGTTGACCAATGCCCCAGCAGCATTTATGGAGTTGATGAACCGAGTGTTCAGACCTTACTTGGACCTGTTCGTGATAGTCTTTATTGATGATATTATGGTGTACTCTCGCAGCCAGGAGGAGCACGAGCAGCACCTTAGAATGGTTCTTTAGACTCTGAAGGATAGTCAGTTATATGCTAAGTTCTTGAAGTGAGAGTTCTGGTTGAGTTCGGTTGCATTTCTGGGTCATGTTGTATCAGCAGAGGGTATTCAGGTGGACCCGAAGAAGATTGAGGCAGTCAAGAATTGGCCTCGACCAGCTTCGGCTACTGCCAAACTCCCCATACTCACCTCCTTCCGGCTCAAAGCGTCAGCCACCACATTGGCCTTCCCTAGATGGTACAAGATAGTAATATCATAATCCTTTAACAGCTCCAACCATCTCCGCTGCCTCAAATTGAGATCCTCCTTCTTCTTGATCAAGTGCTGGAGGCTACGATAATCATTAAATACCTTTCAAGACACACCATACAGATAATACCTCTAAATCTTCAACGTATGAACAATGGTTGCCAACTCCAAATCATGAACAGGGTAGTTCTTCTCATGGGACTTCAACTGACGAGAAGCATAAGCAATAACTCTACCCTCCTGCATCAATACACACCCAATACCCACTCTCGAAGCATCACAATATACTATATATGAACCTAAAGCTGATGGAAACACTAATACTGGAGTTGTGGTCAAGGCAGTCTTGAGCTTTTGGAAGCTCTCCTCACGCTCATCAGACCACTAAAATGGAGCAACCTTCTGAGTCAACTTGTCAAAGGCCATGCGATAGATGAAAATCCCTTAACAAACTGGCAGTAGTAACCCGCCAAATCAAGGAAGCTGCAAAACTCTATGGCTGAGGACGGTCTAGGCCAACTCTGAACCGCCTGGATGAACCTGAATACCCTCGCTGGACACCACATGCCTCAAGAAGGCCAATAAACTAAGCCAAAACTCACATTTCTCTGCATAAAGCTTCTCTTCTCTCAATCTCTGCAACACCACTCCCAAATGCTCTACGTTCTCCTCCTAACTACGTGAGTATACTAGAATATCATCAATAAAAACAATAACGAATGAGTCGAGATAAGGCCGGAACACGCTGTTCATCAAACGCATGAACATTGTTGGGGCATTGGTCAGCTCAAAAGACATTACAAGGAACTAATAGTTACCATATCATGTCCTGAAAGCTGTCTTGAGAATATCCGAATCCCTGATCTTTAGCTGGTGATACCCTGAGCGAAGATCAATCTTGGAAAACACCCTTGCCCCCTGAAGCTGGTCGAACAAATCATTAATACGCGACAAAGGGTACTTGTTCTTGATTATTACTTTGTTCAACTTCCTGTAATCAATGCACATCCTCATCGTTCCATCCTTCTTCTTCACAAATAGAATAGGCGTACCCCAATGTGACACACTAGGCCGGATAAACCCCTTATCAAGGAGTTCCTAAAGTTTCTCCTTTAACTCCTCAACTCCGCTGGTGCCATACAATACGGTGGAATAGAAATAGGCTGAGTGACTGGAACCAGATCAATACCAAAATCGATATTCATGTCTGGTGGGATGCCCGGTAGGTCTACAAGAAACACATCTGGAAAATCTCTCACAATTGGAACATAATCAATGATGGGAGTCTCTGCACTGACATCCATACACTGGGCCTTCAAGAATGAGATTACCCTACTCGAAACAAAATCAGTCAGATCTCGCCACTTAATCTGTGCGCACCGGGAATAGCTACATCAGTGTCTTGGCATGATAGTCAAGAATAGCCTGGCAAGGAGATAAACAGTCCATGCCCATATCACATCGAAGTCTACCATACATAACAACAGAAGATGCAACATAACACATGACCGATATACACAGTCTATCACAATAGTATCGCCCACCGAAGTATAGACATGAATAGAAGAAATGAGAGACTTTCAGGGCGTATCCAAATTATGGGCAAAATAAGATGACACATAAGAGAATGTAGAGCCAGGATTAAATAACACAGAGGCATCTCTACGACAGACGGAGATAATACATGTAATCACCACATCTGAAGCAACAGCATCAGGTCTAGTTGGAAGTGCATAGAATCGAGCCTGACCACCACCCAATCGACCTCCCCCTCTTGGGTGACCCCTAGATAACTGTCCTCCACCCCTAGCTGGCTGTGTGGATGGTGAAGTAACTGGTGCTAAAATCGATGGCTGACCCCTCTGCTGAGATGAACCCCCAAGACAACGAGGACACTGCCTCCACATATGTCCCAACTCTCCACACCCATAACAACTCCCTGGTGCTGGAAATGGGGACTGAAGAGGACCCCTAGCACTAGAATGACTGGCAGACGCACCTGCCGCAGAAGAGTCCTGAATTGATAGAGCATGGGAAGAACCCTAAGCTGGAAAGGCACTGAGTGAGGAATGATCCTGCTGAGAACCGTGAGAACCATGGCCTGTCGATGCCCCATAATAACCTGGGTGAGCTTATTGAGCATGCTGGAATGGCCGGCCTCTACCGTGCTGAAACTGACCCCTCAAAGGAGCACCCCCAAAACTTTCAGATCCTCGAGGCCACTTAGCCTCCCTCTTCTCTCACTCCTAGCGAAGAACTGACTCAATATCACGAGCGATATCAACAACCTCCTCAAACGTAGCACCTGACACTCTCTCCCTAGTCATGGAAATCTAAAGCTGATAGGTGAGGCCATCAACGAACCTCCTGATCCTCTCACTCTCCGTAGTAACCAACTAGATAGCATGACGAGTTAACTCGAAGAACCTCATCTTGTACAGCGTAATAGTCATATCCCCTTGTCGCAACTATTCGAACTGGCTACGTCGTTCTTCCCTGTGGAATTGTGGCACATACTTCTCCAAAAATAGAGTGGAGAACTGTTGCCAAGTAAGGGGCGCCGAACCAATAGGCCTACGCCTATCATAATCCTCCCACCAAGTAAAGGAGGCTCCCGTAAACTAAAAGTTCATGAATAGTACCCCACTAGTCTCCAGAATACCCGCGGTGCAAAGAATCCTCTAACATCTATCCAAGAAACCCTAGGCGTCCTCGCCCTCAGCACCACTGAAAGTAGGAGGCTGGAGTCTGCCAAACCTCTCCAATCTGCACTTCTCATTCTCTAGCATAGTTGGAGCTACATAACCCTGAGCAGCTTCCATCGGCTGGGCTAGTGGTGCCTCCGATGTTTTCAACCCCTAAACAACCTGATCGGGTGTGCAGCCAGCAGGAGTTTGAGTTTCTCCCTCGGCCTGAGAAGTGGCTACTGTAGTAGAAACTGCGACCGCCTGAGAAAGAATCGTACACACGGTCAAGATCTAGGCCAAGGTCTCCTGAAGACCTGGAATCAAAATCGGCACAACTGGTGCTGCAGGAGTGCCCACAATTGAGATCTGATCCTGAACTGGGGTGGCTGGTGGATCTGCAGGTGTTGTCCTAGCTTCTGTGTGGGCTACACCTCTGCCCCTAGCACGGCCTCAACTGTGTCCTCCCTCTAATGGCCCCAGCTGGTGGTATTGGTGGTCATCCATCCTGTCTGGTTGCTCGTGTCCTCCAAGCACGAATATGAAGTTCTCCTAAAGGTTCTGCAGCCTCTCGAGGATAAATACAGATGTCTCCATAACGATCCGTGAGACTCTACTAAAGCTTCTCATGACTCGTGAGACCTATGTAACCTAGGCTCTGATACCAACTTGTCACGATCCCAAACCGGAACCGGCCGTGATGGCGCCTTTCGTAAAATAAGGCCAGTTGACAAAAACCCCCACAACTAATTAATAGTTATAAAAATTCATAAGCATTCATTAATAAGTGATGAATTCCAAAACATAATGAACTAAAAGAAAATGCAGAAACAAAACACAGCCCGACATCGAGGTGTCACCAGTCATGAGCATCTAAAATCCGTCTAAGAATGTGAAAAGGCAACATAGTCTATTACAAAACTAGGACAAACAAAATAAAAGTAGGAAGGAGAAGCACTAGGTTGTGAACGCCGAGCAGCTACCTAGTCAACTCCAAATAGCCCGTTGGAAGCAAATCAACCCTCGCTAGCATGACCTGAGACTCCTGAATCTGCACACAGAGGTGTAGGGAGTAATGTGAGTACTCCAACTTAGTAAGTAATAAAAGTAAAGGCATCTGAGCGATGAGAAAACATATAAATACACAGTAAAACACTACAACGAGGCAGTGTAAAAGCAGCATAATAAAGTAAACAGTAAGAACTCATAAAAGCTTTTTAGTACCCATTTTCAAGACACCTTTTAGCAGTTCGATTGAGTGAATGAAAACATGTATAAAAATGTAGAAACACAAACAGCCCCTCGGGAAAAATACCAATAGAACCAGCCTTTCAGGCTATCTCAAAATCACTCGTATCAGCCTTTTGTGCTATATCACATTACAAACTGGGTGCCCGCGCTCACTGGGGGTGTACAGACTCCGAGAGGTGCCCCTTACGGCTCAAGCACAATAATAAGCCATCTCGTGGTATAATCAATAGGCTCTCATCCTCATATCAATCACAAGCCACCTCGTGGAATAATAAATCTGGCCCTCGGCCTCTCATATATCACAATCAGTACCACATGTTGCGGCGCGCAGCCTGATCCCATAGTATCGTCACAATACAGGCCCTCAGCCTTAATTAATCAGAATCTCACAAGCTACACGGGAAACAGTAAAACATGATGCTCAGCCCAAAAATATCATTTAAAATATCAAAATGAGTAAAGATGGCAGAATTATGAAAATAGTATAATATAGCATGACTGAATACAAATACTAAGTCAAAACAGTGAGGAATAGTAGTAAAATCCTGGCACGAGGCCCAAATATGGTATTCAGCCCAAAACATAATGATAGCAAATAGTTTTCAATCAAATATGCAGTTAAACAGTCATACAGGATGGACTAAGTCACAATCTGCAATGGTTCATGACCCCACGCTCGTCATCTAGCATGTACGTTACCTCTAAATAGCATAACGATGTGAATTTCGGGGTTTCATACCCTCAGGACAACATTTACAATCATTACTTACCTTTAACCGGTCCAAACTCTTGCCCGCGATGCCTTTGCCTCTTGTCTCGGCCTCAACTCGCATCGACTCTAACCAAAATCAGAATCATGACGTTAAAATATGCTAAGGGAACGAAGCCCATGCAAAAACAATCAATTTATGACACCGACCCCCGAGCCCACGTCTTGAAATCCGACAAAATTAACATCATTGAAACCCTTATATTCCAACGAGTTCATGCATATCAAATACTTCAAATTCCGACCATAAATGACCCCTCAAATCCCTAAATTTAGCTCTCTGATTACCAAGCCCTAACTTCTAAGTTTTAGGCCTATTTTCCACAATTTCTACGATTAATTAGGTAGAATCACATTAGGATTGAGTATTAAGTCCATAAATCTTACCTCCAAGTATTCCTCCTTGATTCCCTCTTCAATCCTCTTCAAAAAAGCTTTAAAATCGCATAAGAATTGTGAAACTGGGCTAAAAGTTGCGGAATGGGTCTTTTAAACATTCTGCCCAGCACTTAAAAATCCTTCATCGCGAACGCGGTCAACGCATCGTGTTTGCAAAGCACAAATGTTTTTTGACCATTTTTTCCTTCTATGCGATCGCGACTCCCAATACCCGAACGCTAAGACTTGGCTTCCCAACACAGCGCGAACGTGACTCTCCTCCCGCGAACGCGAAGAACAAACCATCTAGGACCCCATCTTCTCACTTTCCTCTACGCGAACGTGGCACGAACCTCGCGAACACGATGACCATAGACCTCGACTTTCGCGATCGTAAGACTACCTTCGCGAACGTGAAGGCCAACTTTACAGCCTCACAACCTAACCCTTCGCGATTACGGGACCTCCATCGCGAACATGAAGGTCAAAAACCTGCAACACTAATAGAAAATTTTCTACAATCTTTTTCAACTCGAAGTGGTCCATTCAACCACCTGAAACTCACCCGAGGCCCTCACGACCTCAACCAAACATCCCAACATATCCCATAACATTATTCAAACTTGTTCCAACCTTCGAAACGCTTAAAGCAATATACCTCCTCTTGGACTTGGACTTGGACCATGAAATGAGTGAATCACATAGCAAAATTCTCTCCATATTTCTTGAGCTCTTCTTCCACTATTAGCGCCTTCTTGATCTCCCATTGAAGCCCAACAACCTTGTCTTGCTTCTCCTTATCTTGGGACCTTGTGAATGGATTTCTTAGTACTCCTAAAGCTTTATCCTTGTCTGTGGAGCTATCATTCTTGTTCTCTTGAAAAGAATTCGTCCTCGAATTTGAACCTACAACAAACAAGGATAAGTCAGCAACATTGAAAGTAGCACTTACTTGAAACTCACCTGGAAGGTCTAATTTGTAATTATTATCTCCAATCCTTTCAAGTACTTTAAATGACCCATCTCCTCTAGGGTGCAATTTTGTCTTCCTTTTTGTAGGAAATCTCTCCTTCCTCATATGAACCCAAACCAAATCATCAAGCTCGAAGATAACTGGTTTTCGACCTTTATTTCTTTGTAAAGCTATTTGCTCATTCCTCCTCTCAATTGCAAGCCTCGTATGCTCATGAATAGTCTTCATCAAATCAAATTTCTTTTTTCCATCAAGACTAACTATCTCATTTGTAGGCAAAGGCAATAAGTCAAGAGGTGTAAGGAGGTTAAAGCTATAAACAACTTCAAAAGGAGAATAGCCAGTAGATGAATGAACTGTTCAATTGTAAGCAAATTCTATCATAGGCAAGTGATCCTCCCAAGAAGTTAATTTTCCTTTTAGAACAACCCTTAACATATTTCCTAAGGTTCTATTTACTACCTCAATTTGCCCAACAGTTTATGGATGACACGAAGTAGAAAACAATAACTTTGTTCCCAATTTTCCCCAAAGTACACGCCAAAAGTGGCTTAGAAACTTAGCATCCCTATCACTAACAATAGTTCGAGGTATACCATGCAATTCAACAACTTCTCTAACAAATAAATCAGCAACATGATAAGCATAAACGAGCCATTTTTTAGAACCTATCTACCACAACAAAGATGTTATCCTTACCATATCTTGTTCCAGGCAGTCCTAACACAAAGTCCATAGAAATATCAATACAAGGTGAAATAGGCAGAGGTAATGGTGTGTATAAACCATGTGGCAACACTTTAGATTTAGTTTGTTTGCATTCAAGGCATTGAGCATAAAATCTTTCTAAATCTTTTCTCATCTTAAGCCAAAATAAATTTTCAGCAAGGATGTCAAGTGTTTTAGGCACACCAAAGTGTCCCATAAGCCACCCATAATGTGATTCTGTCACAAAAACTTCTCGCAAAGAACAATTAGGGACACAAAGCTTATTCTCTTTAAAAAGAAACCCATCTTTCATATTATACTTCTCAAAAGGACCATTTAAACATGCCAAAAATGCTACATCAAATCAGAATCATCAACATATAAATCCTTAATATGATCAAATCCCATCAATTTAGATGTAAGAGTAGAAACAAGAGCGTATCTTCTTGAAAGCGCATCAGCAACTATATTGTCTTTACCTTGCTTATAGCTAATCACATGAGGAAATGTCTCAATGAATTCAACCTATTTGGCATGTCTTCTACTCAATTTACCTTGGCTTTTCGAGTATCTTAAAGACTCATGGTCAGTTTTTATCACACACTCCTTTGGCCAAAATAATGTTGCCATGTAGCAAGAGCCCTTAACAAGGCATACAATTCTTTATCATAAGTAGATTAATTCTATGCAGCTCCATTTAACTTCTCACTAAAATAAGCGATTGGTTTAGAATCTTGCATTAAAACAGCCTTAATACCTCTACCAGATGCATCACATTCAATTGGAAAAGACTTATTAAAATCAGGTAATTGTAACAAAGGAGCAGAACACAATTTATCCTTCAAAATATTAAATGCATGCTCTTGTTCTTTTCCCCAATTAAAGACCTTATCCTTCTCAATGAGTTCAGTTAAAGGTGCAGCAACTGAACGAAAATCTCTAACAAATCTCCTATAAAAGCTAGCAAGTCCATGAAAACTTCTAACTTTAGTAATGCTCTTAGGTGTAGGCCAATCTTTAATCGCTTTGATTTTATCTTCATCTACTTCAACACCTCTAGAACTCACAACAAAACCCAAGAAAACTACCTTATCTACACAAAAAGAGCACTTGGATAGATTTGCATACAATTGTTGCTCCCTAAGAACATTACAAACTTATTTCAAATGTTCGACATGATCCTCTAAGGATTTAGAAAAGATCAGAATATCATCAAAATAAATTACTATAATTTTTCCATGAAAATCCTTAAAGATACAGTTCATTAACCTCATGAATGTACTAGGTGCATTATTTAACCAGAACGTCATCACTAACCATTTATACAATCTATATTTCATTCTAAAGTAAGTTTTTCACTCATCTCCATGATTTATTCTAATTTGGCGATATTCACTCTTCAAATCAATTTTAGAGAATATTTGAGACCCATGCAATTTGTCAAGCATATGGTCTAAACGAGGAATAGGATGGCAATACTTTACCGTTATTTTATTGATGGCGCAGCAGTCCACACACATCCTCCAAGTGTCATCCTTCTTTGGCACCAAAAGCACGGGCACAGAACATGGAGTCATGCTTTCTCTTACAAATCCCTTATCAAGCATCTCCTCTACTTGTCTTTGTAATTCTTTTGTTTCTTCAGGATTGCTCCTATAAGCAGGCCTATTAGGAATTTGTGATCCTGGCACAAAATTAATTTGATGCTCTATTCATCTTAAAGGTGGTAAACTTTTAGTAAGATCCTTAGGAAAAACATCTTCAAAATCCTACAAAGGGTTAGAAATAACACTAGGCAAAGAGGATGTTAGTGAATCATTATTGAGCAGAACTTCCTTATAAGTGAGCAAGATAATAATCAACCTCTCTTTTTTTGCAATTAAACACTCTTTGGTTTTTGCAAGGCTAACTTTTTTTTTTAATCTTAGCCTCTTTCCTCTCACCAATGCTTTCTTTTTCTTCACTCTTCCCCACCTTTTCCTCTCTCTCATTGCTGTCCTCTCTCTCCATACACCTCACTTCATATTTTCCCTTTTTTTCTTTCCCTTTAGTCTCTTGTTTTGATTCCTCCCCATGTTTACGCATTTATTCTTTCATCTTTTTTGATCTTCATACTTGGGAAGGAGTTAAAGGTGAAAGAATGTACTTCTTGCCATTATGCTCAAGAGAGTATTTATTTTTTCCCCCATCATAAAAAGCACTCCTATCATACTGCCACGGGCACCCCAACAAGATATGACAAGCTTGCATGGGTATTATATCACATAGAAATTCATCAGCGTACCTTCTAATCTTAAAGGAGACCATGAATTATTTATTCACCTTGACCTCTCCACTATCATTGAACCATTGCAACCTATAAGGTCTAGGGTGCTTCATCCATTCCAACCCTAACTTTTCAGCCAAATATGCACTCACAACATTAGCACAACTTCCATTATCAATTATCATAGAACAAATTTTATCTTTAATCCCACAACGAGTATGGAATATGTTTTCCCTTTGTTCTTCATTAGAGTGACCCAAATTAATGTGCATAAGCCTCCTAACCACAAAATTCACCCCACTATCAATGTACTCCATCTCTTCTCCTTCTTCATTCTCTACAAAGTTTTCTTCTTGTTCTTCACTTGGTTCACTTTTTTCACTCTCATATCCCCCATCCTCTTTAACTAAAATATTTCTTCTACTTGGGAATTCATAAGCCTTATGCCCTCTCCCTTGGCGCTTAAGACATTGAATAGAAGTATTATAAGTTGAAGTTTTAGGCATAAAAGGCTTACCCCATCCTTGGATTCCAATTTGCTCCTGCCCTTGTCTTCATGTAATTTAAGAGTAGGTGTTTCCTCAGATTTCGGCCATTGCTTCTTTGGAATAGTAGTTGGCCGACTTCTCCATGAGGTAGATTGTTGTCTCCTTTTTTTTGTCTTTCTACCTTTACAGCTAGGCGAAGTAACTTATCTAAAGTTACATATTGTTGTAATTCAACTATATCAGCTCTTTCCTTATTTAAACCATTCAAAAATCTAGCCATTGTAGTCTTCTCTTCCTCTATACAATTATCTTGGATCATGGCCATATCCATAGCCTTAAAGTACTCATATATAGACATGGACCCTTGCCTCAAAGTTTGAAGACGTTGTTGTAGATCTCTTTGAAAGTGTGGGCACAAATCTCTTCCTCAGTACCCTCTTCATCTCAGCCCACGTAGCAACAAGTGTTTGTCCTTCTTGCAATCTGTCCCTAGAAAGTTTTTTCCACCAGATTGTTGCATAGTCAAAAAACTCAACAACAGTAAGTTTAACCTTCTTACCCTCCGAATAGTTGTGGCAGTCAAAGTTGGCTTCCACTCTCTTCCAATCAAGGTACAAGTCTGGATCCCTTGTTCGCTTGAAAGATGGCATCTTCATCTTTATACTACTTATATTATCATCTTCTAGTCTTCCTCTTTGTCCCCTCCTATCTATTCCTACCCTATCAAAATCAACATCATCATTAAAATCATTGATAGGGTTTTCTTGATTTACAATGGGAGCAGGTACATTTCTCCTATCTTGAGGTCTAGCATTATTTACCCTCCTAAGTTCAGCTAGTGTAGTATTTTGCTCAGCAATGGTGTCCCTTATCTCTTGGAATTGCAAATTCCACCTTTCAAATTATTGGTGCATAGCTCGTAAGGTGAAATCATTCCTTCCTTTGATTTCAGCTTCTTGAAGAACCCTTTGTTCATCATCACTACCTGTATGAGACATCCTGAACAAAGTAATATATATCTCTCAATTTGGCTTTTCCCTCTGATGTTCTCACCTCTCTTGCCTTTTTCCACTTAATGCAACTTTTGGTCATTAATATTTAGATTTATTAATAAACCTTACTAGTCACAACCCTTAGTGATAAGAATATGGAGTTAGGAAAAGAAAGAAAAGTGAATGACAAAACCTATGAAGAACAGGAATTGGTTAGCAGGAAAAAAAAAATTAGGAAACCCAAAACCCACAAGAATAAGGAAAGAAGTTTTCGTAATCTTTAAGAACAAGGATCCCCTCTTCTTGTTTTAGTTCTTGACTTGGAAACCAAATAATACTTGAATTCTAAAAATAACAATGAACAATAACACCTTTTTTGGGGACTTATTTTTGTTTTTGTTTTTGTTTTTGTTTTTTTGGTTTTTTTTTTTTGCTCAAGAACCTCCCAAGATTATCAAGATTGAAATCTTGATTAGATTATGCTCTGATACCACTTGATAACAACACGATAGGGGATTCAATAATTACTAAAGAAAAATAAGAAAATCAAGAACCGTGCTGAAGCTAAAAGAAAATAAAGAAACGAAAAAGGATAGAAAATTAAAGATAGATTGAATTCAAAAAAGAGTTTCTTGAATTCAAGAAGTCTATTCTTGAAGTTGAATCCTAATAATAACAATTAGCTAAAAAAGAACTAATCGCTTTTGGTAGAGAATTAAAAACAAGAGATAGATTGTGAAACCCGACCCTTTTAGAATAACAAGAACAACAACAAGCCTAAACTTATCACCTTTCTTGAATACCTAGAAGTGATCTAAGATATCGAAAGAGTTTAATCTTACCACCTTAAGTTGAGTCTTGAAGGTTGAAAAATAAATTCAAGAGTAGCCACACAGAAGAGTGCAAGAAAAATCTCATAATTTTTATCGATAATAGTCTAAATCTAAAAGCAAAAAAGATATTCTTTATATAGGAAATGGGTCACGAAATTCTACCTAAAAATAAGGAAATAAAGTTCTATACTACTTTGGACAACAACTCCAACTACCATAGGAAAAGGTAAAACTCTAGGAAACAAAAACCAAGTCAATCTTGGAAAGCAATTCCAATAATCTTAACAAAATAAAAACAAAACCTTAACTACCTAGGAAAACATCAAATATGTCCTAACAAACTAGAAAATAAAATAAGGAACTTTGACTCCTTCTCCTATGTCTTGGCCGCCCCTTCTTGAGCTGACTTGGGCGCCAAGTTGGCTCCTTTGTGAGTTGACTAAGGTGCCTAATTTAGGCCCTCCTTGGCTGATGCTTGGACCCCAATCTACCTTCTCTTGGACTTGGACCATTAAATGAGTGTAGCACTTAGCAAAATACTCTCCGTAATTCTTGAGCTCTTCTTCCACCATTAGCGCCTTCTTGATCTCCCATTAAAGCCCAACAACCTTGTCTTGCTTCTCCTTAGCTTGAGACTTTGTGAATGGCTTTCTTGGTGATCCTAAAGCTTTATCATTGTCCGTGGAGCCATCAGGTTTGATATACCGCTATACCAGTGCGTAATTCGTTCTATCCTAGGATGAAATAATCCACAACCTTTGGTACTAGGAGGGGATTAAATTCCTTAAGGAAACACTAAGAATTCAATGGGCTCGGAATTAATTATATTTTTGTTTATACGTTAATTTTTATATTCTCCAGAATTATTTTACAAATACAATTGATAACAAGCTTAAGGAATTTATCTATTTTATGTATTTATGTTTTGTTCATTATTTCTTGAGACTAAAACCTTTGTGGTTTTCTACTCCATTGGAGATTAAAATCTACGTGATTTTAACGTTTGGTTATGTCATTATTTTACAGAAATGATGAATGACAACAGGATCCATACTGTTCCTATGGTGACTGTCAATGCATCGACAAGCCGAACAACACCGGCATTGGCACCGGTAAAAAAAACCATAAAATTTTCCGGAATTGATTTCAAGCGCTGGCAGCAAAAGATGTTCTTCTACTTGACGACTTTAAGTCTACAGAAGTTCATTAAGAAAGATGTTTTTGTTCTGCCCGATGAAACTTCAGAAAATGAATGTTTTCTCGTGATTGAGGCATGGATGCATTTTGATTTTCTGTGCAAGAATTATATTCTTAGCGGACAGGAAGACGATCTGTATAACATCTACAATGGTGTGGAGACATCAAAAGAACTATGGATTGTGCTTGAAAGGAAATACAAAATTGAAGATGACGGGTTGAATAAATTCGTTGCCGCTAAATTTTTGGACTACAAAATGGTAGATAGCAAGTCTGTTATTACCCAAGTTCAGGAATTGCAAGTGATTATTCACGATCTACTTGCTGAAGGTATAAGTCGAATTAATACTGATGTTGAAAGTATTAATTTTATTATGTGTACTAACAGAATTTTCATTGAAGGTCTTGTCATCAATGAATCATTCCAAGTTGCAGCGATGATTGAGAAGTTGCCTCCTTTGTGGAAGGATTTTAAAAAATAAAACACAAACGCAAGGAGATGTCGCTTGAAGATCTCATTGTTCGGTTGAGAATGAATAGGACAACAAAGCTGCTGAAAAGAGAGGCCGTGGAAACTCAACAATAATGGGAGAAAATATTGTTGAAGATACTCCTCAAAATAAAAGAAAGAGGAAGCAGGCTTCTGGACTGAAAATCAACCCAAGCAAGAAGCGGTTCAATGGAAATTGCTACAATTGTGGGAAAGTTGGACACAAATCTATAAATTGTCGTGCTCCGAAGAAAGACAAGAAAAAAGGTCAAGCAAACATGGTTGAAAAGCACGAAGATGTTGATGACTTGTGTGTTATGCTTTCTGAATGCAACCTAGTGGGAAATCCTAAGGAGTGGTGGATTGATACTGGATCCACTCTCCATGTTTGTGCCATTAGAGAAGGGTTTGCTACATATGCTCCCGTTCGACCCAAAGAGACGCTTTCTATGGAAAATTCTGCAACGGCCAAAATTGAAGGATGTGGGAAGATATTTCTGAAAATGACTTCTGGTAAGGTGGTAACTTTGAACAACGTCCTTCATGTTCCCGATATTAGATAGAACTTAGTCTCTGCTGGAATTCTTCCTAAGAACGGGTTTAAATATGTCTTTGTATTGGATAAGATTGAAATAAGTAAGAATGAGATATTTGTAGGAAAAGGTTACCTCACTAAGGACCTTTTCAAGCTGAATGTAATGGTTGTTAAGAATAATAATAAAATTTCAGCTTCTTCTTACTTACTTGAGTCAAATGATTTATGGAATATACGTTTGGGTAATGTCAATTATAAAACCTTGCGGAAAATGATTAACTTGGAAGTATTGCCTAAGTTTGAATGCGACAAATCAAAATGTCAAATATGTGTGGAATCTAAGTATGTTAAACATCCTTATAAGTCAGTTGAAAGGAATTCAAATCCTTTAGACTTAATTCACATTGATATTTGCGACATGAAGTCAATACCATCTCACGGTGGAAAGAAGTATTTCATAACTTTTATTAACGACAGTACTCGATATTGCTATGTTTACTTACTTAATAGTAAAGATGAAGCAATAGACGCATTCAAGCAATACAAAAATGAAGTTGAATGCAACTTAACAAGAAAATCAAAATGATAAGAAGTGATAGGGGTGGTGACTATGAATCTCCTTTTGAAGAAATATGTTTAGAATATGAAATTGTTCATCAAACAACAGCCCCTTACACGTCCCAATCCAATGGGATTGCGAAAAGAAAGAATTGTTCATTAAAGGAGATAATGAACGCATTGTTAATAAGTTCTGGTTTGCCACAGAACTTGTGGGGGAGTCATTCTTATAGCTAACCGGATACTAAATCAGTACCCATAGCAAAACACAATTCATTCCATATGAAAAATGAAAAGGCAGGAAACTCAACTTGAAATATTTTAAAGTGTGGGGATGTTTGGCAAAAGTGCAAATTCTTAAACCCAAAAGGGTAAAAATAGAACCAAAAACCATTGATTGTGTTTTTATAGGATATGCGACCAATAGTAAAGCATATTGATTTCTAATTCATAAATCAGAAAATCCCAACATTCATAACAATACGGTTATAGAATCAGATATGAGTTTTTTGAAAATATATATCAGAATAAAAAGAATGTGAGTCGATTGGTGAAGAATCTAAACAACCTCAGGAAGAAACAAACGGAAGTACATTTAATCAGGAGGATCCAAGATGTAGTAAATGTCAAAGAACGTCTACTTCATTTGGACCAGATTTTATGACTTTCTTACTGGTAAATGAGCCTCGAACATTTAAAGAAGATATATCTTCTTCGAAATTATTGTTTTGGAAAGAGGCAACCAATAATAAAATAGAATCCATATTGAACAACCATACATGGGAATTAGTTGATCTTCCTCCTGGAAATAAACTTTTGGGTTCTAAATCAATTTTTAAGAGGAAATGAAAGATGATGGTACGATTGATAAATTTAAGGCAAGACTTGTAGTCAAAGGGTATAGACAACGAGAAGGTCTTGACTACTTTGATACATACTCTCCAGTTACAAGAATTACATCCATACGAATGTTAGTAGCATTATCTGCAGTTTATGGTATTGAAATTCATCAAATGGACATTAAGACAGTCTTCTTAAATGGAGAATTGGAGGAAGAAATCTACATAAAACAACCTGAAGGGTTTGTGGTTCTAGGTAAAGAAAAGAAGGTATGTAGGCTTTTTAAGTCCCTTTACAGACTAAAACAAGCACCCAAACAATGGCATGTGAAATTTGACCAAACAATGTTGTCAAATGATTTTAAGATAAATGAATATGATAAATGTGTGTACATTAAAAATGTTCCAAATCACATAGTCATTGTTTGCTTATATGTGGATGATATGCTGATAATGAGTAATGACATTGCAAGCATAAATGCGACTAAACGTATGCTAACTGGCAAGTTTGATATGAAGGACTTGGGAGTTGCTAATTTAATTCTTTGGATTAAGATCCTTAAGACTCCTCAAAATCTGGCATTGTCACAATCTCATTAAATTAAGATAGTACTTGAAAAATTCAAGCACTTAGGGTTTAAAGTTGCAAAAACTCCAATTGACGTGGATTTTGCGTTAGCAAAGAACAAAGGCCAAAGCATATCACAGTTGCACTATGCTCGTGTGTTGGGATGCTTAATGTATACCATGAATTGTACACGATCAGATATAGCTTGTGCTATAAGTAAATTGAGTCAATAAACGAGCAATCCAAGTCAACCTCATTGGATGGCAATGAAACGAGTTTTGGGATATTTAGAACATACCCAGGACTTTGCTTTACACTACAGTAAATTTCTTGCGGTGATTGAGGGATACTGTGATGTAAATTGGATCACCGGTGTCCACAGGTGGATATGTATTTACTATTGGTGGAGGAGTGGTATCTTGGAAATTGTCCAAATAAACTTGTATTGCCCGCTCTACAATGGAGGTTGAGTTCATAGCCTTAGATAAAGTCGATGAAGAAGCTGAATGGCTCTAGACAAACCGTTGGCACCAATATGCATACATTGTGATAGTCAAGTAGCAATTGGAAGGGCTGGGAGTGTTATGTATAACGGTAAATCTCGTCATATAAGATGAAGACATAAAACTGTTAGGCAACTACTCTCTATAGGAATTATCACGATTGACTACATAAAGTCAAGTGATAATGTGTCGGATCTACTAACAAAAGGCCTAACTAGATAGCTAGTTGAGAAATCATCTAGGGGAATGGGACTATGGCCGAGAAAAATCACTGTGGCGGTAACTCTACCTAGAAGACTGGAGATTCCAATATCTAGGTTCAAGGAGAAAAAACAAAGTCATTAATCACGGTTCAACATTGTCAACTAAAATTTTGGTCCATTCTCGTGATAAGACAATGTTAAGTACCATGGATACATCATTAAGGATTTTTAAAGATTTTTAAATTTGATATGGGGTATATCAAATAGTGTATCTACGGGATGACATGTTTAGGAATTACCTATGTAAGTGTGAAGTGTTACACGCTTCAAGGAGAATTTTGTAAGGCATGTTCTCTATGCACTTATGAAATCAGGCGGTGTTCATGGCTGAAACGAACACAACAATGAGAACTAAAAATGGTTAAGGGTGGTTGTGTGACTTATGGTTGTCTAGGGGTACACCAAAGTTCGACGGTTCAAAGATGTCAAATCTACCAATTGACCGAGTATATCCGACATAAGTTCACTACGGAAAGTTCAAAGGGATACCTACTTATCCAGATGCAATTAATCCTTGCTTGTGAATCACACCATTTTTCATGCATATTTCTGTGATATAGTCATTCCCCATTCATGTGGGGGAATGTTGAGGGCTTTAACCTAAAATAAGATTAAAAGAGGGTAAATGAGAAATGGCGGGAAAAGAAAAAACTTAAGTGAATTTTAAGTTTCCCCCTTGACAATGGGACATTGTCCCATATTGGAAGAGGAAAAGGTTTTTGATGGGTATATATACAATTGCTCTTCTTGTAGCTCTTAAAGAATCAAGAAAAAATCAGGCCTCGCGCCGTCGCCGTCGTCGTCGCCGCTCGGCTCGGTGTCACGACCCCGGTTCGCCCTCCATGAACTATCGTGGCGGCACCTAGTCTCTACGAATAGGTAAGCCTAAAAAGTGTGGAAAAACAATCGAAACCTTGCGGAAATTATAATTTAAAACCAAGATTTAACCAAATGGAAACGAAATGTAAAATGCCACTCGGCACATACATCACAATATCTCAAACTTCTACAATACTGTCCCAAAACTCGAAAACTCACGGGAACACAAGCTGAGAGAAATATAGTAAAAGGCTCTAACTCCGGAATGTCTACATCAACAGTATGATATAAGGGCTAATACTACAAGATAGAATAAAGATGGAGACTCTTTGGTCTGCGGACGCGGCAGATGTACCTCGAAGTCTCTAAAGCTCTCCTTGCCTCAAGGATGATAAGCTTTTGCAGCAGTACCTGGATCTGCACATGAAAAACATGCGTAGAAAGGGCATGAGTACACCACAGTGGTACTCAGTAAGTGCCAAGCCTAACCTCGATTGGATAGTGACGAGCAAGGTCAGGGTCCTACTGAGGTAAATATATATAAAATGACAAGACAGGGTAATAAACAGTAAAACTGAGAGTCGATAAATAAGATCTACACAGTGTAATAATAGTGCAATAACGAAAACGGAGATAAAGGCAAACTACAAGGAAATACCCCTCACAGCAAGATAAATAATCGGGATCTCTTGGTATCCTCAATATACACTCTAGGGATCTCTTGGTATCCTCAATACATATGCTAGGGATCTCTTGGTATCCCGAGGATCTCTTGGTATCCTCAATACACGTTCCATGGATCTCTTGGTATCCCGCACCTCAATCCAAGTCATAATTACACACAGGGAATCTCCAGGGATGTCGTCCCATAGTCCCAATTTAAAACACACAACAGCAGCTCAAGGACAACAAAATAAATACTAAGTCCGTAATACGTAAATAGTAAACTCTAGCCTAACATGCTTCACATAATGCAATTTAGGCAGTTTAAGCGAATAGGCAATTAATTCAACTAAGCATGCTCATCTAAACTAATACAGGTTATGTTTGCAAGTAGAATAAAACAAGTAAGAAATCACTCAGTTTAAATACTTAAAGTAATACCGAATTTCCAATAATTAGCTCAAGTACGCGCTCTTCACCTTACGTACAAGGCATTCAATTACCATATATCATATCCTAAGGGGAAAGGTCCCCCACATAAGGTTAGACAAGTCACTTACCCCGAACCGACTCGAAATCAACTAGAAACCACGCTTTTGCCATGAGTATCCAACTTTAAATGGCCCAAATCTATTCAATTCAATTGCATATTATAAATAACATCTCAAGTAACTGATTCTACGATTTAATTCAAAGCTAATACGTGAAATTATGTAAAATAACCAAAATGTCCCTCAGGTCAATATCTCGGAATTGGGTGAAATTTATATTTTCAGAAACCTCGTACTCTCACGAGTCTATAAATAACAAGAACACTGAAATCGGAGTCCAAATGGCCCCTCAAATCCTCAATTAAAGGTCTAAGAACTTTTTCCCCCAATTTCTACCAAAATTCCAAAATCAAATGATGAAATTAACTAAAGATTGATGGAATATAACTAGAAAGGGTTAAAGAATCGTTACCCAGAGATTCCTCTTCAAATCCCCCTATCCCGAGCTCCAATTCGATTTTTCAATTTTTAAAACCAAACCCTCAAAATTTCATATTTCTGCCCAGCTATTTCCGCATCTGCGGTCCCGCTTTTGTTGACCAAAATGTCACATATGCGACTTACATTAAAGAGCCCAGGGGCTGCATCTGCGGTTATTCTTTCGCAGATGCGACATCGCTTCTGCAGTGAAACTTCCGCATCTGCAGTGAAACTTTCGCATCTGCGTAACCTGAAGTAATGACCCAAAGCCACTTCTGTTGCGCTGTATCTGCGGTTCCCAAGCCGCAGATGCGAAAATACCAGAAGCAGCAATACTATAGCTGCTGCAACACTTCTTCAACCTTCCCGTCAACCATCCTGATCATCCTAAGACCCCTGGGACCTCAACCAAAAGCATCAATAACACTTAATCTCTCATTTAAACTTGTACCAATCCTTAAACCACCTAAAACAACATCGGAAACTTGAATTAATCAAGGATTTAAGCCTAAGAACTTCAAATTTCCTCAATATACACTTTCGATCAAAAACCTAACCAAACCACGTCCGAATGACCTGAAATTTTGCGCACACGTCGCATTCAACACTATGGAGCTACTCCAACTTCCGGAATTCCATTCCGATCCTCGGATCAAAATCTCACTATCGACCCGGAAACTTTAAAATTTTAACTTTTGACATTTTAAGCCTAAATTAGCTACGGACCTCCAAAACACAATCCGACCACGCCCCTAAACCCGAAATCACCTAACGGAACCATCAGATTTCCATTCTGAGGCCGTCTTCACATTATTCCGACTACGGTCGATTTTCCAACACTTAAGCTCTCATTTAGGGACTAAGTGTCCCAAAACTCTCCGAAACTCAAAACTGAACATTCCGGCAAATCAAAATAGCAGAAATAAACTTGGGGGAAGCAGTTAATAGGGGATCGGGGCATAAATTCCAAAAACGACCGGCCGGGTCGTTACATCCTCCCACACTTAAACATTTGTTCATCCTCGAACGAGCTTAAAGACATACCTGAAGTAGTGTAAAGATGAGGGTACTTGCTGCGCATATCTTGCTCGGTCTCCCGGGTCGCCTCCTCGACCGGCTGACCCCGCCACTGAACCTTCACGGACGCAATGTTCTTCGACCTCAACTTCCTGACTTGCCTGTCCAATATTGCCTCTGGCTCCTCAACATAATATAGATCCTTCTCCAACTGGACTGAGCTGAAATTCAACACGTGCGACGGATCGCCGTGATACCTCCAGAGCATCGAAACATGAAATACCGGATGAACCCCTGCTAGGCTGGGAGGTAAGTCAAGCTCATAGGCAACCTCCCCAACTCGCCTCAATATCTAAAAAGGGCCAATAAACCTTGGACTCAACTACCCTTTCTTCCCAAATCTCATAACGCCTTTCACGGGCGAAACCTGAAGCAGAACCCGCACTCCAACCATGTAGGAAACATCACGAACCTTCCGGTCCGCGTAACTCTTTTGTCTGGACTGGGCTGTACGGAGTCTATCCTGAATCACCTTGACTCTCTCCAAAGCATCCTGAACCAAATTTGTGCCCAATAATCTGGCCTCACCCGGCTCGAATCAACTCACCGGAGATCTACATCGCATACCATATAAGGCCTCGTACGGTGCCATCTGAATGCTGTACTGATAGCTGTTGTTGTAGGCAAACTCCGCCAATGGCAAGAGCTGATCCCAAGAACCTCCAAACTCAATCACACATGCACGGAGCATATCCTCAAGAATTTGAATAGTGTGCTCGGACTGCCCGTCCGTCTGAGGGTGAAATGTTATGCTCAACTCCACCCGAGTACCCAACTCCTGCTGTATGGCTCTCCAAAATCGCGATGTGAACTGAGTACCTTTATCTAAAATAATGGAAACTGGAACACCATGCAGACAGACAATCTCCCGAATATAAATCTCCGCCAACCGCTCCGAGGAGTAGGTTGTACACACAGGGATGAAATGCACGGAATTGGTCAGCTGATCCCCAATAACCCAAATGGCATCAAACTTCTTCAAAGTACGTGGGAGTCCACATACGAAGTCCATGGTGATCCGCTCCCACTTCCACTCCGGAATCTCTATCTGCTGAAGCAATCCACGCGGTTTCTGGTGCTCATACTTCACCTGCTGACAATTAAGGCACCGAGCTACAAACCCAACTATATCCTTCTTCATCCGCCTCCACCAGTAGTGCTGCCTCAAATCCTGATACATCTTTGCGGCACCCGGATGTATGGAATACCGCAAACTATGGGTCTCCTCTAGAATCAACTCTCGAAGCCCATCAACATTGGGTATACAGACTCGACCCTGCATCCTTAATACTCCATCCTCGCCAATGGTCACATCTCTCGCATCACTATGCTGAACCTTGTCCTTAAGGACAAGCAAATGAGGGTCATCATACTGCCGCTCCTTGATACGATCAAACAAGGAAGATCGATAGACCACACAAGCTAGAACCCGGCTGGCCTCCGAAAGATCCAATCTTAGAAACTGGCTGGCTAGGGCCTGGACATCAATCGCCATAGGCCTCTCTACTACTGGTAAATAAGCCAAACTCCCAAACTCTCTGCCCGGCGGCTCAAAGCATCGGCCACCACATTGGCCTTGCCCGGGTGATATAAGATAGTGATGTTATAATCCTTCAGCAACTCTAGCCATCTCCTCTGACGCAAATTAAGGTCCTTCTGCTTGAACAGATGCTGCAAACTCCGGTGATCAGTATATATCTCACAAGGCACACCATAAAAGTAATGACGCCAAATCTTTAAGTCATGAACAATAGCAGCTAACTCGAGATCATGGACATGATAATTCGTCTCATGTATCTTCAATTGTCTAGACGTGTAGGCAATCACCCTATCTTCCTGCATCAAAACCTCTCCAAGGCCAACTCTCGAGCCATCACAATAGACAGTATAAGACCCCGAACCGGTAGGCAATATCAAAACTGGGGATGCAGTCGAAGCTGTCTTGAGCTTCTGAAAGCTCGCCTCACACTCCTCTATCCACTGAAATGGAGCACCCTTCTGGGTCAGTCTAGTCATAGGTGCTGCAATAGATTAAAATCCCTGAGCAAATCGGCGGTAATAACCCGCCAAGCCAAGAAAACTACGGATCTTTGTAGATGAGGATGGTCTGGGCCAACTCTGCACTGCATCTACCTTCTTTGGATCCACCCGAATACCCTCACTCGATACCACGTGACCTAAGAATGCCACGGAATCCAACCAAAACTCACATTTTGAGAACTTAGCATACAACTTCTTCTCTCCCAAAGTCTGGATCATTGTCCTCAAGTACTGCTCATGCTCTCCCCGTCTCCGGAAATACACCAGGATGTCATCAATAAAGACAATGATAAAAGAGTCAAGATATGGCTGGAATATATTGTGCATCAAATGCATAAAAGTTGTTGGGGCATTGGTCAACCCAAATAACATAACAAGGAACTCGTAATGACCATACCGAGTCCTGAAGGCAGTCTTTGCGATATCTGGCTCCCGAATCTTCAACCGATGGTATCCTGAGCGCAAATCAATCTTAGAAAACACCCGTGCGCCCTGAAGTTGATCAAAAAGATCATCAATATAAGGCAAAGGATAACGGTTCTTCACTGTAACCTTCTTCAACTGGAAGTAATCAATACACATGTGCATAGAACCACTCTTCTTCTACACAAATAACACGGGAGCACCCCAAGGTGATAAACTAGGGCGAATAAAACCCTTATCAAGTTTCCTGCAATTGCTCCTTCAACTCCTTCAACTCAGGAGGATCCATATGGTACGGAGGGATAGAAATGGGCTAACTGCCCGGCAACAAATCAATGCCAAAATCAATGTCCCTATCAGGTGGCATGCCCGGAAGATCAGCTGGAAACACACCGAGAAAATCCCGTACTACTGGGACTGAATCAACATAAGGATTATCCATACTGGCATCTCTCACATACGCTAAGTACGCATCATAACCTTTCTCAACCATACGCTGAGCCTTAAGGAAAGAAATAACTCTACTAGGAATGTGACCTACGGCACCCATCCACTCAATACGTGGTACATCTGGCATGGCCAATGTCACGGTTTTGGTGTGACAATCAAGAATAGCATAATGGGGCGAAAACTACTCCATGCCTAAAATAATATCAAAATCAACCATACTGAGCAATAACAAGTCAGCTCTAGTCTCAAAACCACCAAGAATAACCAAATATGACCGGTAAACGCGGTCCATAATGAGAGAATATCCCACAGGAGTAGAAACATAAACGGGGGAACTCAAAGAATCCCTAGATACCCCCAAATGCGGATCAAAATAAGAAGACACATAAGAGTAAGTGGATCCTAAATCGAATAGAACCGATGTATCTCTGTGACAAACCAAGATGAGGCAGCGGCCTCAGTATGGCCCTGAAGAGCATAATATCTGCCTGGCCTACCCCTCGAGGGTGAACTCTACCTTCCTGACCTCCAACTCTACCTGGCTGGGCCAGTGGAGTAGTAACTGGTGCTGGAACCATAGCCTGAGAGATCTGCGGGGTGCGCTGCAGCTGGGGGGGTCTGTGGGGGTGCATCCCTCCCAAGTTTGGGGCAATCCCTCACCACATGGCATGTGTCACCACACTCAAAACAAGCTCTGGGAGGATGTGGCGGCTGCGACTGGCTCGGACCAGGTCTGCTGGACTGACCACTGGAAGCACCCTGTGCAGGAAGCGCACTAAAGACTGAAAGTGCATAATAAGGCTCCTGAGGCCTAGGTGGAGCTGGAATACCACTGGTTACTGGAAGAGCTGAATGAACGGGGTGACCCATATGAACCCTACCATGACGACCTGTTGTTGGGGCATAGTCACCAGAAAAATGGCCCGACTCTCGAGATCTCTTGGCCTCCCTCTGCTCTTTGTCCCTAGCATGCATACCTTCAATCCTCCTAGCGATGCTCACCACCTGCTGATAAGATATATCCATCTCTAACTCATGAGCCATGCTAGATCTGGTGCTGGGAATAAGCCCCTCAATGAACCGGCGAACCTTCTCACAAACCATAGAAGCCAAAGTTGGGGTATGTCTAGCCAAGTCAATGTAACAGACAACACACTCCGAGACAGTCATAGTACCCTGGTGCAAACACTCAAACTCCGCGCGCCAGGCATCTTTGAGACTCTAGGGGACATACTTCCTCGTGAAAATATCTGAAAACTGAGCCCAAGTCAGGGAAGCTGCCTCATTCGGACTGTCTAACTCATAAGCACGCCACCACTGATAGGCGGCTCCTCGAAGCTGGAAAGTAGTGAAGGAAACCTCGCTCGATTCGGATATGCCCATAGTGCGAAGAATGCGGTAGCACTCCTCCAGAAATCCCAAGGCATCCTCTAATGCTAACCCAGTGAATGTCGGAGGACCATATTTCTTGAACATCTCAAGTCTTCGCTGCTCATCCTCTGAAGTTGCTGCCCTATCCTCGAGCTAAACTGGTGTTGCAGGCGGCACATGTATAACCTCTAGAATCTGCTTAACATGCACTCGCTGCTCAAGAGTGCGGGCAGCGGGAGTCTGTACTCCTCCCCCGGGCTGGGATATGGCTGCAGCAAGGGGAAGCAACCCTGCCTGAGCCAAAGTGGTGTACATACTCATAAATTGTGCCAAAGTCTCCTGGAGTGTCGGAATAGTAGTGGCAGACGTATCGGGTGTCTAGAATCCAGCTGGTACTGCTAGTGGTACCTCGTCGGCAGCTCGCACGGGTGCTCTGGCTACACTATGAGCACGTCCTCGACCTCTACCCCGGCCCCGGCCCCGGCCCCGGCCCCGGCCCCAGCCTTTGACGGTTGCAGTAGGGACGTGGGTGCCTGATCCTCTCGGGTAGTGTGTGTCCTCACAATCTGTGAGAGAATAGAAAGACAGAAGTTTAGTTGTGATATCAAAATATCGCACGACAAGGAAATCAAATGAAGTGGAATTTTTTCCTAACAGTTACGTAGCCTCTCGTAGATAAGTACAGACGTCTCCGTACCGATCAGCGAGACTCTAATAAACTGGTCTGTGTTCTGACTCCTATGAACCTAGAGCTCTGATACCAACTTATCATGACCCCAGTTTGCCCTCAGTGAACTGTCGTGACGGCACCTAGTCTCTACGACTAGGTAAGCCTAATAAGTATAGAAAAACAATCAAAACCTTGTGGAAATTATAATTTAAAACCAAGATTTAACCAAATGGAAATGAAATGTAAAATGCCACTCGGCACATACAACACAATATCTCAAACTTCTACAATACTATCCCAAAACCTGAAAACTCACGGGAACACAAGCTGAGAGAAATATAGTAAAAGGCTCTAACTCCGGAATGTCTACATCAACAGTATGATGGAAGGACTAATACTACAAGATAGAATAAAGATGGAGACTCTCCGGTATGCGGACGCGGCAGATATACCTCGAAGTCTCCAAAGCTCTCCCTGCCTCAAGGATGATAAGCATGTGCAGCAGTACCTGGATCTGCACATGACAAACATGTGCAGAAAGGGCATGAGTATACCACAGCAGTACTCAGTAAGTGCCAAGCCTAATCTCGGTTGGGTAGTGACGAGCAAGGTCAGGACCCTACTGAGGTAAATATATATAAAATGACAAGACAAGGCAATAAACAGTAAAACTTAGAGTCGATAAATACGATCTACGCAGTGTAATAATAGTGCAATAACGAAAATGGAGATAAAGGCAAAATATAAGGAAATACCCCTCACAGCCAGATAAATAATCGGGATCTCTTGGTATCCTCAATACATATGCCAGGGATCTCTTGGTATCCAGAGGATCTCTTGGTATCCCGAGAATCTCTTGGTATCCTCAATACACGTGCCAGGGATCTCTTGGTATCCCATACCTCAATCCAGATCATAATTACGCACAAGGGATCTCACGGGATGCCGTCACGTAGTCCCAATTTAAAACACACAACAACAGCTCAAGGACAACAAAATAAATACTAAGTCTGTAATACGTAAACAGTAAACTCTAGCCTAACATGCTTCACGTAATGCAATTAAGGCAGTTTAAGCGAATAGGCAATTAATTCAACTAAGCATGCTCTTCTAAACTAATACAGGTTATGTTTGCAAGTAGAATAAAACAAGTAAGAAAGTACTCAATTTAAATACTTAAAGTAAAATTGAATTTCCAACAATTAGCTCAAGTACGCCCTCGTCACGTCACGTACAAGGCATTAAATTACCAAATATCATATCCCAAGGGGAAAGGTCCCTCACGCAAGGTTAGACAAGCCACTTACCTCGAACCGACTCGAAATCAACTAGAAACCACGCTTTTGCCATGAGTATTCGACTCCAAATGGCCCAAATCTATTCAATTCAATTGCATATTGTAAATAATATCTCAAGCAACTGATTCTACGATTTAATTCAAAGCTAATACGCGAAATTATGTAAAATAACCAAAATGCCCCTCAGGTAAACATCTCGGAATCGGGTGAAATTTATATTTTTAGAAACCTCGTACTCTCACGAGTCTATACATAACAAGAACACTGAAATCGGAGTCCAAATGACCCCTCAAATCCTCAATTAAACGTTTAAGAACTTTTTCCCCCAATTTCTACCAAAATTCCGAAATCAAATGATGAAATTAACTAAAGATTGATGGAATATAACTAGAAATGGTTAAAGAATCGTTACCTAGAGATCTCCTCTTCAAATCCCTCTCAAAATCGTCCTCTCTCGAGCTCCAATTCGATTTTTTAACTTTTGAAACCAAACTCTCAAAATTTTCATATTTCTGCCCAGCTATTTCAGCATCTGCGGTCATGGGACCGCATCTGCGGACCAAAATATCGCATACGCGACTTGCATTAAAGAGCCCAGGGGCCGCATTTGCGGTTCTTCTTTTGCAGATGCGACATCGCTTCTGCGGTGAAACTTTCGCATGTGCGAAACCTGAATTAATGACCCAAAGCCGCTTCTGCGGCGCCGCATCTACGGTTCCCAAGCCGTAGATGCAAAAATACCAGAAGCAGCAATACTACATCTGCTGCAACACTTCTTCTACCTTCCCGCCAACCATCCGAAATCATCCTGAGGCCCCCGGGACATCAACCAAAAGCACTAATAACACCTAATACCTCATTTAAACTTGTATCAATCCTTAAACCACCTAAAACAACATCGGAAACTCAAAATAATCAAGGATTTAAGCCTAAGAACTCAAAATACACTTTCGATCAAAATCCTAACCAAACCACATCCGAATGACCTAAAATTTTGCACACACGTCACATTCAACAATACGGAGCTACTCCAAATTCGGGAATTTCATTCCGACCCTCGGATCAAAATATCACTATCGAACCGGAAACTTTAAAAATTCAACTTTCGGCATTTCAAGCATAAATTAGCTACGGTACTCCAAAACACAATCTGACCATGTCCCTAAACCCGAAATCACCTAACGGAGCTAACGGAACCATCAAATTTCCATTTCGAGGCTGTCTTCACACTGTTCTGACTGCGGTCGATTTTCCAATACTTAAGCTCTCATTTAGGGACTAAGTGTCCCAAAACTCTCCGAAACTCAAAACTGAACATCCCAGCAAGTCCAAATAGAAGAAATAAACTTGGGGTAAGCAGTTAATAGGGGATCGGGGCATAAATTCCAAAAACGACCGGCCAGGTCGTTACACTCGATTTCGGCTTCGGCTTCGGATTCGGCTTCAGATTCGGATTCGTATTTAGTCAAATGATTGATTGATTAATTTTTTGGACCAAATTTATTTGTTTACAAATATTAACGTAATCCCTGTCTTTAACAGGAGATTAATAATTCAAACTATCTGTTTCATTGATTGTCTGTTTTTTGTAACGGAAAAATGTTTCCTTTGCCCATTTTAATTTGCGTAAATGGTCATGGCCATTTTACGTAACTAGCCTCTGAAGAGTTACAATTCTTCATTTGAACTCAATCGGATTGGGACTATAAATTGCAGTCCATTCTCTCAGATTTTTCATACGAATTTCTGAGTTCTCGTTCTTTCTTCTGCATTGTTTTAACTACAAAGAAAGTAATCGTAAGTGTGATTTGCTACTGATCTTTGTGTTCGCTGTAACACTAAGGTTTGAAGTACCGCTACACTAATGTGTAATTCGTTCTATCATGGGAGGAAATAATCCAGAACCTTGGGCACGAGGAGAGGATTAGTTTCCTTTAGGAAACATTGTGAATTCAGCAAGCTCAGATTAAATTCTGTTTCTGCTTTTCATTTTGTTTATACGTTTTTTTTTATATTCTCCAGAATTATTTTACAAATACAGTTGATAACGGTAATATTTGGCAACTAAGGGTGTGTTTGGTATGAAGAAAAATATTTTCCAATTTTCTCGTGTTTGGTTGGCTTAAATGTTTTGGAAAATATTTTTCTTATGAACTCATTTTCGTCCAATTGGAGAAAAATATTTTCCTTATCAAGAGAAGAGAAATTATTTTACAAAACTCCTTCTCAACCTTTCCCACTCTCACCAACCTACCCCATCCCACCCTACCCCCTTCTCTCCATAAAAGACTCTTTTTTTTCAAATTTTAGTTTTTCCGTTACCATCCACTCTACTACCCCTCTATCACCCCATCTCCACACCCACCCTCCTTCCCGAAAAAAATTTAATTCTTTTACCTTTTTTTATAATTTTAAATTTTTGTTTTTTCGATTTTTTGCACCATCCACCACCCACTGCACAGTTTTTTTTTAACTTTTATTCTTTGTGATTTCAAATTTCTGTCTTTTTCATTTTTCTGTCCCTCCCCACTCCCCCCCCCC
>MU739053.1:0-20443 GCA_026770625.1 Nicotiana glauca | reverse complement strand
CCCCTATTTATATTAATCATCTAGGGGCTAGTATGTAAATAATAATTGTTCTACAAGTCCTTCCATATTTACAAATAAGTCTATTCTCTAGAATATTCTACAAGCCTAGAAAATTCTAAGGACTTTCCTAGAAAATCCATAGGATTCTAATGTCTTCCATGAGAAATCTCCATATTTCTCTAGAACCTTCCTACAAGTGCATAAATATCTAGAGCTTCCCAAGGAAATTCTCCATAGTTCTAGAATATTCTACCAAGATTTAGTCCCAAACTTATGTAGCCCTTCCATGTGGCAAAAATATGTGCCAAGTGGCACCTATGTGGTGTGATGACATGGCGAGTCATCACATTGCGGTCTAAAACTTGTCATAGTATTTGTATGGGTGTAAATGCTTTATTGAAAGATGTCAATTTGTTTGGAACGGACTAATAAGGAAATAGTTTCAATCTTTTTGAAACAGAGAGTAATACTGCGAACTTAGTCGATAAAACAAGAAAGTTTCAAGTACCTTGGATCGGTTATTCAGGGGGATGGAGAGATCGATGAGGACCTCACTCACCGTATAGGGGGGCTGGATGAAATGGAGGCTAGCATCTGGAGTCTTGTGTGACAAGAAAGTGCCGCCGATACTCAAAGGTAAGTTTTATAGAGTTGTGGTTAAACCGGCCATGTTGTATGGAGCAGAGTGTTGGCCGGTTAAGAACTCTCATATCCATACGATGAAGGTAGCAGAGATGAGAATGTTAAGGAGGATCTGCGGGCACACTAGGATGGATAAGATTAAGAATGAAGGTATTCGGGAGAAGGTGGGTGTGGCCCTTGTGGATGATAAGATGCGGGACGTGAGACTCATATGGTCCGGGCATGTGCGGGGGAAAAACCTTGATGCGACAGTGAGGAGGTGTGTGAGGTTGATTGTGGTGGGTACAAGAAGAGGTAGAAGGAGGCCTAAGAAGTATTGGAAAGAGGTGATCAGGAGGGACATGGCACGACTGCAGATTTCCGAGGGCATGGCCATTGATAGGAAGGTTTGGAGGTCAAGCATTAGGGTTATAGGCTAAGGGATAGTCGAGCTTTTCCTACTTCATACTTGATCTTAGACGGCTTGTGGTTAATATTGAGTCCACACTATCCTTTCTATTTTTCATAGCCCAGGCCTTAATTACTGGTTATTGTTATTGCATGTCATCTATTTTTGGGTTTTTATGCTTATGTTACTATTTATACGGTTTCTGCTGACATTACTGATGCATTGTCTCTTCTTGTTTTATGTCCATCTTTCCGGGCCAAGTGTCTATCGGAAACAACTTTTCTGCCCATCGGGGTAGGGGTAAGGTCTGCGTACACACTACCCTCCCCAAACCTCACTTTATGAGATTTTACTGGGTTGTTTTTGTTGTTGTTGTTTAGTCGATAAAACAAGCTATGAGTTCTATAGCAATTTAATAACTCATAAACTTTAAATCGTGATTTCGGCTCTGGCAATAGTGATCTTAGTTGTGCACAAATATCAGTAAATCCATAAGAAGTCTGCACTTTTTTATGTATTTTTCCACTCTGGTTTTTGCTTTACAGGATTTCTGGATTCTAGAAACACTCTACCCTTTTATACTATATTTTTGATATTTGAGCTGGGATTTTCCAACATTTATGCTTCCTTTCAGAAACAAATGTTTCTATCTTTGACTAGATTTCATGCATTAACTCCATCTGCCATTAAAAACACTCACTCACTCACTTCCACTCAAGTCTTATTGGTTGGTTCTCATTACTGAATGGGCAATTCTTCAGACTTTTCAGTTCTTTCTAGTCCACTTTCATCTCCTAATGTTGGTGCCCTCCTTAAGATCAAGATCATTTCATGGTAATGAATTTCAACACTCCCTTTTCTACTTTTCCATTATAGTTTGTTTATCTATTAACTTACAAAGAAATGTTATTTCAGGAGTCAAGAAACTGGCTTGCCTGTCACTATTCGAGTTCGGATAGGTGATAGAACCTTTAACTTGCATAAGGTGAGATCTCTCAACATCTTAATGACAAAATAAAATCATTTAGCATGAAGCTCCAAGAAAGTACCACTTGTTTTCCCGATAATGATGGCGTCCGAGTCAGCTACCGCGCTATGTTGCTCGGACCCTTCGAAAATGTCTCTGAACGCATGTCGGATCCTCCAAAAGTAGTGTATTTTTGGAGGATCCAACACGGGTGGCGCAGCCGCATTGTGGAGAGTGCGCAACGTAGCTTGTATGCACCTCGACTAATTCCACGCGATACCTACTACCTCCCACCAGCAACAGATATCTGGTAACTCAATCAACCAAGGCTCTGGATAGATGGGAAGAACACCTATTGCTTTTTGTCACTGCTAGGAAGAAAGTACCAGTTCTCAACATCTAATATTATCAATTAGCTCATTTTGTTGGTTAATCTTTGGTTTTTTATGTTGCAGCACCCTTTGTTTTCAAAGAGTGGATACTTCAGAAGACAATTGAATGAATCAAATGAGGTTGAATTACCAGTAAATTTCCCAGGAGGACAGGAGACCTTTGAAATGATGGCGCTTTTCATCTATGGATCGTCCACGTTGGTCGATCCTTTCAATGTTGCAGCACTAAGATGTGCAGCAGAGTTCCTGGAAATGACAGAAGAGTACAGCTCTGGCAATCTTTGTGAGCGTTTCGACATTTACTTAAATCAGGTAGTACTACAAAGCTGGGACGATACTCTGATAGTCCTCCAAAAATGCCAATTATTGCTTCCTTTGTCTGAGGAGCTGCTGATTGTTAGTCGTTGCATCGAATCACTTGCCTTTATGGCTTGTATGGAAATTCTTGACCCCGAAAGGAGAAGAGACCATCCGGTTGTTACATTAGAGGCCTTGGCTAATCAGCATTGGAGCGACGAGACAGTCAAGGAAATTCTCAGCCAAAATTTATGGATTAAAGATCTTATTGCTTTGCCATTTCCATTTTTTAAGAGGATAATATCGTCTCTGAGAAGACAAGGAATGAAGGAAAAATATGTCAGCCCAATAGTACTTTTCTATGCAAACAAATGGGTACTTTCTAAAAAGACACACCAGTTTTGGCAGAATGCTAGTAAGGAAAGTGAAGTTGAAAACAATACTGATGATGATGACAAAAATGAGACAAATGAAAAAGTTTCCAAAATCCTTCAGGGAATTCTTGACTTGCTGCCAATGGGAGAGAAAGCTAGTAAAGTAATACCCGTTGGATTTTACTTCGCTTTGCTTTCAAGATCAGTTCAACTCGGTTTAAGAATTGAAAGTAGAGAAAAGTTGTTAGATCAGATTGCCTGTCTACTATACTTGGCTCAAGTGGAAGATTTTCTCCTTCCAGAAAGCGACAACGACTCCATTTCTTCGTGCATTGAGTTAACAATAATGAAGAGCATATTTTCAAAATATGTAACCTTCGGAATGGAGTTACCTCATACACCTTCACCAAGAAATTACGTCGTTGCTGAACTTTGGGATGCATATCTTACAAAGATAGCCACTGATCCAAAATGGAGTGCTAAAAGATTCTTGGAACTCATTGAAACTGTTCCATTATCCAGCAGGCAAACTCACGATCATCTCTATAGAGCGTTAAGCACTTTTCTCGTGGTAAGTTTTCTACATCTCTAGCCCCAAAATAGAATTTCAACACAATTTATATGGAATAGCTTTATTTCTGTATATCTCAATGAAAGGCAACCAGATTGCTACATGCATTTTTTAGAAGGTTGGCTATTCATATTTCATCTTCAATTGTCAATTTCAAACTCAAATCAAACCTATAATTGGAAAAACCAGGGGCTGTCAATATAGGCGGAGTCAGGTTTCAACTTATAGGTTCTGGATTTTAGAACGACGACTTAAGGTGCTGATAAACTGGATTCTAAATTCAATGTGTACATATATAATGAATTTCATAACACAAATACACTATTTGAGCAAAAGCTATGGATTCGGCCCCTATATGCAGCGGCGGAGGCAGAAGCCGAACTCAGTAGCTTTTGCTCAAACAGTGTATTTGGTATTTTTGAATTCATGAAATATGTATAAATATTAAACGAAGAACTCAGTCGTTAACACTAGAAGCCGTGGTCCCAAAATCTAAAATCCATAAGGTTGAAATCCTTGCACAGCCTCTGCCTATATGGGCTTCTACTTCCGCTTGTGCTCCCAATTTACTGTTCAATAATTTTTCCTCAACAAAGAAAAAACTTTCTGTCCTATCCAGGCACATCCTGATATGTCACAAGAGGAGAAAGCATTGGTGTGCAAATACCTCAATTGCCAGAAACTTTCACAAGAAGTGTGCATTGAAGCAGTTCAAAATGAATTGATGCCATTGAGACTTATTGTCCAAGCGCTGTTTGTTCAGCAACTAAACACACAACAAGCTTTCAAAGAATGTTCAGACTCGTTCCGATATGCTCATTGTGGAGAGTACTCAGGAAGCCTCTCGAGTACAATATATGCAAATTCCAAAAGCCAGAATTTGGTAGAGAGTCCATATATGGAGGGAAGCGAAGGCGGAAGCAAACCACTAGGCTTCTTGTTAAAAGATTCAGCAGTGCAAAAGTCTGAATTCTCAAAAAAGGAATATGAATCCACTAGCTTCAGAATCCAAAATCTTGAACACGAATTAATATCCTTGAAAAAAACGCTTCGACTACAGCACATTTCTAAGCAAACAGAAACCATTTCCAAGAAAGTTGAACCAGTTTCTGCAGATTATCAGAGCCTGAGACCATACGGTTTAGAAGGAAGAACACCAAGCAAGAAGAGGAATAACCCCGTTGGACAAGTGACTAGCTGCATTGGTTCTGTGAATTTGTCTTCCCAACGACGATATGCTACTAGGTTACTGAAGGTTTTTCGGAGGATAACTTTGTTTGGCAGAGGAAAATCAAGAAAAAAATCAGGTGGCAATGGCCTTAGGCCAAAGACATTGAACTTATAAACTACTCATGTAATTGCATTGTTGGTCAAGAACCGTCGAATATGACACAGTATAATATTTTCCAATTTTGATGTAAGAAAGTTCGTGTAAATAGCAAAAATAAGAACATGTTAGTAGAAATTGATATTATAATGAATCAAAAGCAGTTGCAATTTGTGCATGTGGTTGGCTGTGTTCTTTTGTTGGACTTGTGCAATAGCCAAATTGTTTTCCAGGGCCCTGCATTTGCTTAGATATACTATAGAATCACATATTTTGTTCCACATACACGTAAATAAATTACCAAAAAGATTACTGACAATTACTTACACACACACAAATCGACGATAACGCAGAATCTATTTCACATATGAGGCTACTGAAAATTTTTAAGGTAGATCGCCTGTTGAAGAAGCGACCTACTGCACATAGATGGTTTTGCCAAACCAAACAGCAAAATGTTATTTAACAACAGCAAACAATACAATCTATCCAAACATTGTATTCATAAAACGATACGATACAATACAATACGGTACAATACGATACATTATAAAACGATGTGGAACAGTGATCCAAACATAGTGTAATTCATTTTGTAAACTCGTTCAACTTCCCTATGTTTGGAAATAGAGAAAAGAAGAGCAACAGAAATCAGGAGCAAACGGAAGAGAAAACAAAGAAAAATAAGTAGTAAGTAGTATATTTCTTTTGTTTAATTTTATGTGGAAAATAAAATAATTACTTTCTATTTCATTAGCTTAAATTGGTCCGTGGATCTAAGAGGAAATTGATTTTATTTTCCCTAATCTCAAACCAAAAAGAATAGGAAAACTTATAAACGTTCCCTTCTTTTTCCTTTCTCTAATTTTCAAGAAAGAAAAAAAAAAGATTCTTAATTCTGTTAAAACAATAATTTGTAGTTCTATTCTCTCTTTCGCCACCCACCAAAATATTTCTGGCGAGCTGTTGATTTCAAAATAATAACACAAAACATTAGTAACGTTATAGTTAATACAAGCATTCTCCAATTAGATACATAATCCATATAAAAACCAAATAATAGGATCCTTTCTCCCAAAGAATCACATGCAAAAATCACCTTCCATATTTTTAAGCGTAATTAGCAACATTAGATGCAAGACGGAAAGGAAATTTCATGGATGAGGTAGCAAATAAGGTGATGAAATACAAAAATCTATACAATATTCCAAAAATCTAAACAAAAAAGGAACTTTTTCAACGGGTATAGTTGAAATTCATTGAAAATATATAGATAAGTCAATATACAAAATTTGAGGAAGATTGGAGGCGATTTGGACTGGTTTTGTTTCAAAATTCGTAATTAAATTGAGTTCAAAAAAGTCTTCTGCGACACATGTATCACGCATGTATCTCACTCACAGGTATACATGGATATACATGTGATACACAATTGATACATATATGATACACAGTGTGATACACATATCATTATGTTCAACTTTTACTTCGAATTTTCAATTCAAACTACCTCAAAACTTCACTAAATCATCCCAAAACTGAGATTCAAACTCCTTAAGTTGTGCCCAATCTATTCTAATAATACTCACTCAAAACAAAGCAAAAATTTGATATTTTTTTGTTACAAATAGCTAATTGGCTAATTTGACTAATATTAATAATATTTTATCAATTGGTCAATTTTTGTAATGAGCTATTTATAAATGGACACAACTAGTAATTTCCCTATAAAAAATTATCGTTAATATGGACTTGGCCTGTTGAGCCAGCACAGCCTAGCCCAACTCGTGATTTAGCAGGGTTGGGTTAGAATTTTTAAAACCCATTTAAAAACGAGATTTTTAAGTCCAACCCGAGTAAGCCCGTGAGGCTTGACTAAGGCTGGGTCAAACCAGCCTATGGGCCTAATAAAAATATGTATTTAAAATATATAAAATAAAAATTTATATGACAAAAAATAATAAAAAGAGTATCCCAAGCTTAAAGTTTTAAGTTCATCAAAGAAAAAAGTCTTGAAACATTAATTAGTTTTAAAATTTTAATTATTCTTAATATCTAACTAATTAATATTGCAAAGGAAATGTAAATGTAGATGAATGTAAAGATGTTAAAATAACCTTCTAACAAACAGATTTAAATGTGTTTAATGAAGATTATATATTGGATATCCCATAAACGTAATGAACAATCTCTTTAATAGTTTGCCTTAAGTTTTGACTTTTAGTGAATGAAATGATCTTGTCTTTTACTTTTTTACTATTTATTATAATATATTGGAACAATATAAAAAGTTATTAAATTTTGTAAAAATTTTCCAATAAGATTTTTTTAAGTTTTAAATAATTATCTCTTTTTTTGTTAGAACTTACAGAAAAAATATAAAATTATATTGAAAAAAATGATAGGCCGGCCTATGGGGGCCCGCAACCTACGTAGGACTGGAATGGGCTGACCATTATAAAGCCCATCAAAATAATGAGCTAGCCCAGCCCGTCAGCAGTATGAGAATTGAGCCAAAAACAGAAACATGTATTCCAGACACTCAAGTACAATCCAGAGATGGTATAGAACTCATCCTTTATCCCACTCTTCACTGCAATCAAATTCTTGCCCCTTAAGATCGCAGCAAGCAGATATCAGGGACCTCTAAACATGGAGCAATTTCACACTTCCAAGGAAATCTTGTAGAAGATAAAATATACAGCAAATTGTAACTCCAAGATAGTGTAATAAAGAAGTTACAGATATCATTCATGCTGACATTCTGTCCGCTTGACCTGCGATGGCCATAACTGAGACAACGGTTTCCCTTTCTGGCATGCCATCATACAGTCAAGAACAACTTCTCTGAGCTTTTTCTCTATATCTACAACTGGAAGGGTTGCATCTATAACCTGCAAATAAAACACTGAAACAACATTAACAAGGCAAAGCTATCTCTAATGCTTCGGATCAAAACCTGATCACCTGTTGTTTGGTTCATGAATACAAGTGAACTTATGTATTCAGAGAAGACAAAATAGGAATATGATCAGTAGCATTTAATCAATGTCAGATACTAATAAGGGGTCGTTTGGTAGGAGGTATTATAAGAAATAATGCAAGCATTAGCTCTGTGCATTACTAATACCTTGTTTGGTACATTTTTTAAACCTATGGATAACTAATACAAGTATTAGTTATACATCGTACTTCGTATTATCCTAGGTATAAGTCATGCATAGAAAACTATCACATTAGTAATGCAAAGGTTTTTAATACTTGCATAAACATGGTTAAAGACCTAATTACCCCCCTCAAATCCCTAAAAACCTATCTTAAATACTTTCCCCATGCTTTTAGCAAAGAGACTTATCTTTGTACACTTTGGCCATGGAAAAGCACATGTGAATTCAGCCGAATTATCTTCTTATTCATTTTCCTCTTCAGAGATCAAAGTCACATGTTCACAGGTAAAAGGATTTTCAGTGATTTTGTTCTTTTTTTTTCCCCTTTTGGACGACTCATGGAGTGAAGGCACCAACTACTGGTTTTTTTATCTGTTGGGGGTGTGCTTCTATATTCAAGAATTAATATTTGAGGTATTTTGTAAAATTTAGTTCTTAGTTATGGTTAATTTCATTCCTGGTGCTTCCCTTTGAAATGGTTTGTTCGCTTGCTCTTTCTACCCCTATTTCACAAGTTGGGTACAGTTATTTCTCTACTAAATAGCATAGTATCAAATTTATGTGTATTCATTCTTTTTTCATTGTTGTATGAATTTCTTATTCTGTTATCAATGTTGTTAAATTTTATAGCTACGGTTAAAAATTGTGGAGGGTACTTTTGTGAATACCCAATTTTTAAAAAATTATGCAATGCTTTAATACACCAAACCAAACCGTGGATAAGAAACAATCTCAGCATTACTAATATACTCTATTCACCACTATTCTTATACCTCCTACCAAACGACCCCTAAGAGCTTTATATGTTTTTGTTTAGTTACCATAGGCATGCTATATTTGATAAAAAATATGATTGTAAAAAATCCGAACTACCTCCAAAAGTACTGCTACCACCTATTGTGTTATCAGAGTAGTTGTATACTTAAACAAGTAAACAACATTTCTATTTCCATACACAAAAGGATATCAAAAAGTCACCTTCCACGAGGAATCACGAAGAGCCAAATAAGATCTGGCGACCTTTTTCTGAAACTCAAGCTGCTCATATCTTTCACCTCCATACCCTCCTCTTTCAGCAGCTTTCTAGTTATTACAAAATCAAATCATAAATATAGTCATATTAACAACAAAGAAAAGGAAATTTTCATACTCAAAAAAATATTGCTGATTAAGAATAGTTAACATGTCAACCGTATCAATAAGAAACCTGAAAAATATATAAAGTAAATATTACAGCTCATCCTCAATAACAGGTATAAAATCCACTACTAGTTCAAAGATAGACTTCAAAGTAGGAAATTGCATTGACGATATCTCTAAATTTAGACAAGTAAAAAGAAAATAAATAAATCAAAACTACCTCAGGTGATATGTCAAGGTATACAACCAGATCTGGAGCTAGCAATCCTATTTCAGGAGCCTGCAGTGGAAGATCTCAGTATTAAACTTGCTCGGAGATAAAAACGCAACATCAATGAAGTAGAGATATGATTTTACCTTACACCATCCAATATCTAGTCCCTTGGAAGATGAAAATGCCACCCCGGAATAAGAATAGCGGTCAACAATGAGAGTAGTTCCACTCATCAGCTTGTCCTCCATTAACGATCTGCAGTTCCACCACAGAAATTAAAACTTTCCGGAAGCACCAGGCTGAAGAATGTTAAATTCTACAATGATTATGAGCCAACTCACTGCAAATTCTCAAATATACTACCTGACCTAGAATGAAAAATGTTTGCAGCCCAACCAAGTTAAAACTTTCAGCTAAATGACAATGGTATTTAAGGATTTTAAAAGCGGAATTCAACTAGTGCCATTATACATCTCTATTTTCATCAACACCTTTGCTTGAGAACAAAACTACAAATGGAACAAAAAAATTTAAGAAAAAGGCATATATCATTTGCTTATGCATTTCGGTGAAACTTCCAACCATGTTACCTGAATTACCATCGTTGAGCTAATCAAGGAAAAAAGGCATATGAAAATATTTGCACATCCGAACTAGTTCCTCCTTTAAGTTTATTATTAAGCACTGCAATTAATCGAAGACCACAAAATAAGTTTCATGCTTTCTGATATTTAGATTGACAAACTAAATTATCCTCACATTTTCCTGGCAAATTACAATCATAGACAGACAACTTGTCATGAATTATTCAAACTGGTAGAGTAGAAAGTCTACGCCACTTAATTCCTTTTCCATCCATTCTACAATGTTATTTTCATTTTCTTGGTCCGCAAGGAAAGGTCTTCTTTATCAGTTTGAAGATAGCAAGGAAGAAACTGGGAATTATTAGCAAAAGATAATGCATTCCTCACATGTTTTCTTGAAAATCAGTTTCTATTACTTGACTAGCTGACAATATGAAAATACCAACTAATATACAGCCAGATTGAGTCAGTCATGTATTTCCAATAGCATAAAAGAAGTCTCAGCATTCAAACCATCAGTTCAGCAATGACTAGCCAGCATATCAAATTTGGGGGATATATGCCTGCTGGCTAGCCAGTTGGTTGATCAAAAATCAACCATCTTAACAATTTCATCTCCGCATATAGCTAAAATAGAAAGGGTCTTCAGAAGAAGGACTAATTCAAATGATAAATGACAAGCCTAACTATTTTTGACAGATGATATGACCAAGTATTAAATTCTAGCAGACAGGTGATCGTTGTGTATCGGAGACATTGGGCATCACAATATACAGACTACACATCGGCAGCACAAGTCAGGCTATGTGAATTAGAACAAACCTCTTCTCCCAACGATTAGCACTGAAGAGAAGATGTATTGCATGGTCATCCAACTGCGACTCATTAGCAAGATAAGAAGAAATCATTTGCCCCACGCCTGTATTTCTGTCAGGAAATCTCCACGACTCAACAGAATGTCCCTGCTCATCCAAGTATTTGTACAGTCTGCCAGATTGCAATGTCTTTCCACAGCGGTCCAGACCTTCTAAAACAATTAAGGCACCTCTGGAACTGTTGTGCTCTTTGTTCTCCATATGAATTAGTCTCAAAGGCTTAAAAGGTAAACTCGAATCCAAGCTAGACTTCAATGAAAACCAAGCTGCCCAAGTTCCAAATTTTCTTGGGAAAGTAGAAATCACCTTTGGTACAAAGCTTCTGCCGGAGAACAAAGCTTCTTCCGCTTTTAAATTCCTTCACAAAGAAAGTTAAACACAAACCATTTTAATAAACTAGATCTCCATGACATATAAAGAAAACTTTGCAAGCTCTTCTTCTTTAAGCTGTGTCATCAAATTCCAACAAGCACTCATATCCATAGCCGGATCTAGTATTTGAACTTTATGGGTTCGAGTACGAATTCCATCATAGCACAATGTTCGAAATATATTATTTGTACTGTTTTAGTGGATGTTTGAGCATATACACGGAATCTAAGCTAAATCTACTAGGTTCATATGAACCCATTTCAATTACCCTACATCCGCCCCTGCTCATAGCATACAATACACAATAAAGATAATTGCCCTGTGGATTATACTCTAGTTGGCATTTCATCAAGCATAATATGGGTGTATACATTTTGCATCAACTGAGCGGAGTACCATAATTAGCTAATCAAATAATTTTTCATGAGGAGGGTACATAACAAGAAAGGACATGAGAAAAAAGGGAGAAAAGAAAAAGGGAGGGGGGGGGGGGGGGGGGGGGGGAGGAATTAAACATTTGTTCATTTTAAATGATAAAGGATTCACCAATTCTAAACAAATTATCAATCAATCAATGGATATTTAAGAAAAAAAACAAATTTCAGCAAAAGCAAAGATGAAGCATTAAGGAAACTTACAATGTCCTTGTGATGTTGAAAATGCAGGCATGTGTCATGTCACCGAGAATATCTACTACTCATCCAAAATCGAGAAAAAGACCTGTTTCCCGCGTCTGTTTTGAAAAGTCTCGAAAAATTTCGCGCCTTTGGTTCCTTTTTATTAATACTAGTAGTGTAAAAAATTAAATTATAATCATTTTTGTTTGGTATTATTACACCGTATTATTTTAATAAATTTTAATTATTATTTTATTTGTCAATACGATATACCCAACCCTCACTAATATTTGATTAGTTAATTTCTTTGTTAATTTTCAATAAATAATTTTTTTGTTATTAACTAATTATGTCATGCGGCTTTTATCTAGACCACCACTTATATTAATATGGTGCCTTTTTCTTTGGCTTTTAATAATATATAGATAGATTATTAGCAAATTACTTGTTTAATATTTTTGTCTGCTATTTTTTTGTAATATAATAAAAGATATATATTTTATTACTCATGAAAATATATATTTTTTATTTTAAATTTTATTATATTTTTCTCAATAATATTGTTTGAATTTTAATGAATTGATATACTTTTCATTTGAAAAAATAAAAAATAAAATGATGTTAAAAATAAAATAAAGAAATTAACTAACCTAAACCAACTCTCCCCATGTTTTAGTAGTTAATTTCTTTGTTAATTTTCAATAGATAATTTCTTTGTTGTTAATTAATTATTCCATAAGGTTTTTTTCTAGGCTACTACTTTGCATAAGGAGAGGGCTTTATTATCTCCTTTTAATAATATATAGAAGATATATAGAATATTAGAAAGAAACTACTCCACAATTTGAATCAAAAGTTTTTTATTGCTTTATTTTTGTTTTTATTTTAAAATAATTATAAACTCTAACTTGAAACTACTCCCCAATTTGAAATGGTAATTTTTATTATTTTAATTTTATTTTATTATTTTAAAATTCCAACTTAAAACTACTAACCGATTTGAATGGGTAGTTTTTCTTCTTCTTTTTTCGTTTTTCTTATTATAGTTAATTTTTTATTTTTCTTTTTTTTGCTTTTTTTATTTTAAAATAATTTTAACACTCCAATTTGAAACTACTCCTATCCAATTAGAATGGGTAGTTATTTTTTATATATTTATATTTTTAATTATACATATATATATATATATATATATATACACACACACACACACACACACACATACATTAATTAGTAACTAATTATGTCATGTGGCTTTTTTTTATGATGTCACTTGGCTTAAGGGGAGGGTTTTATCCTTTCCTTTTAATATAATATAGATTTTAATTTTAATACTATTAATACTTGAAGGACACGAGTCGGTCAGTTATTTTTAAGTACCTTGTATATTTTGGTGGGATGTGCACAAATAGCCACTAACATCTCATGTCTTTATTTTAAAGCCAGTATTTTAAATGTCTTTAGTCTTTAGCCACTGGTTTAATAAACTTATACTTGACTGGACGAAAATACCCTTCTACTATAACTTATACCTACCTTTTTTTAACGAGAGCAGCAGCAGCGCCATATTACAATGCTGTGATCAACGATATTGCAGAAGATTCTCTTCCAATTTCATCCAAAAATCGACATAGATATACAGTAAGTTATACTTTTATGCATTTCTATTGATTTTTATTTCGACATAGTTTTACTTTTTTCGATTTCTATAGATTTTTATATAGTAAGTAGATATTTGATTTTTTTTTTATTTCTAGATTAATAAAGTTAAGTACATCGCGTCCTGTGATAATGCTATAAATTGACCACATAATATTAAGGATATAGTGTCCTGACTTTGCAAAGTGAATTGAAAAAGTTAAGGACACAATGTCCTTAACTTTGTTGTAGTTCTTTTGTATATTATTAAGCACATACTGTCATAGTTTTACAAATTGTTTTGAAAAAGTTACGGACACTTGGCCCTAAACTTTGAATTACATGTTCAATATTTAAGGACAGTTGGTCCTTAAATGATAGTTATTAGTTAAAAATTTAAGGATAAGTAGTCCTTAACTTACAGTTATTAGTTAAAAAGTTGAGGATACTTGGTGCTTAACTTTGGGTTTCAAGTTCAAAAGTTAAGGACAGGAGTCCTTAAGTTTGACTGGCAGATTCAAAAGTTAAGGACAAGCAGTCCTTAATTTTGAATTACAGGTTCAAAAGTTAAGGACAGACAGTCCTTAAATTTAAATTCCAAGTTCAAATGTTAAGGACACTTAATCCTTAACTTTTGGTTTGAAGTTCAAAAGTTAGGGACAGGAGTCCTTAAGTTTGACTTGCAGGTTCAAAAGTTAAGGACAGGGAGTCCTTAAGTTTTAATTTCAGGTTCAAAAGTTAAGGACATGCAGTCATTAACTTTAAATTCCAAGTTCAAATGTTAAGGACACTTGGTCCTTAACTTTTGGTTTGAAGTTCAAAAGTTAAGGACAAACAGTCCTTAAATTTTAATTTCAGGTTCAAAAGTTAAGGAAGGAAGTCCTTAACTTTGAATTCCAAGTTCAAATGTTAAGGACACTTAGTCCTTAACTTGGTCTTGAACTTACAGTACCTGTTCGTAATTATACAAGGATTGCATTATAAAATATGTCCTGGGTTTCACATTCTTTTGACTTGCAGGATGGAAACAATATGCATTATAATTGCTTTTAATGGTAGATGGACTGAAGACTATAAATATCTTGATCATCGAACAAAGCTTGTTCTAGTACCTAAGGAAATTCGGTTTGAAAATTTCATTAAACAGATCTTTGAAGTTATTAAATTGGACAGACACAAGTTTGAAGCAGTAATATAGTTTGATATCAACCTTGGAACAAGCAACATAATGCTTGTATCCAAAGATTTAGATCTTCACACATGTATAAAGTTATTAAAAACTTATTCACTCTTCAAGGGCTGTCATTTCATTGTTGATATTTCGGAAAGAGTTTTTGGATCAACAAGCAACGAACATGTCAACACAGAAACAAAACATGACAATCAAAACAAATGCCAAAAAATAATGGAAATAAATATGGTTGAAGCTCAAGCAATAACTGAAGAGGGGCTTCAAACATATGTCAACAAAGAAACTCAACAGGGCAATCAAAACAAATGCCAAAAGATAATGAAAATAGATATGGTTGAAGCTCAACCAATAACTGAAGAGGTGCTTCAAACATTTTATTCTATTCAAGTAGAGGGACAAAGAATTACAGAGATTGACAACGAACAAGCTTTGGGTATTCAAGTCTTAAAGAGTGCACCGGTAATCAAAGAAGTTGTTGAAAAAATCTCTACTCAACTAACTAGACGAAGATCAACTTTGAAACAAAAAGAATCCCCAACTACGATATTAAGAGAAAATACTTCGTTGGATGAAATAAAAGTGGGATCGGTATTTGACAAAAAAAAAGTATAATTAAATATATTTCGAATATAGCAATTAAAGGATATTTTGAATTCAAGGTTGTTAGATCAAGCTCAACAAGATATTCATTGAAATGCAATGATGATAGGTGTGGTTGGTTGGTGTGTGCGTGCTTTCAGAATAAAAAATTCAACACTGTTCAAGATAGTAAAGATTGAGAAAAAGCATGACTGCTTTGTTAACACTATGAAAGCTGATCAAAGGCATGCAACTTCAAAGTCGATTACTAGTTACATTATCGACAATCTTTGAGACCCATGGTTTGACGTTACACCAGCTTTTGTCATGCCAGAGATGCAAAAATTGCATGGACAAGACATTGGATATCACAAGGCGTGGCGTGCTATTTAACTTGCTTCCGCTTTAATAAGAGGAACTCCCGAAGAGAATTATGAATTATTGTCTTCATACTTGTATATGATGACAAGTAAAAATACGGAAACTTATACTAACATAAAGATAGACGACAACAAGAGGTAAACAATCAAAAAAAAGTTTTATATAGTATGTTTTATAAAATTTAGGTCATGTTGTCTTTAACCAGTTAACTTTTGAGTTGTAACCAGAAGTTTAGGACTGGTTATCCTTAACTTTTGAACTTGTAATTCAAAGTTAAGGATTGTCTGTCCTTAAGTTTTGAACCTTGAACTCAAAGTTAAGGACTGCATGTCCTTAACTTTATAACTTGAAACTCTAAGTTAAGGACTGGTTGTCCTTAATTTTTAACCATGTAATCTGATGTTCAGAACTACCTGTCCTAAACTTCTGTTGACCTTGTTTTATATTGTATTTTCAGTTTTTTTATATGTTTTATGCATATGGAACATCAATATCTGGTTGGAATCATTGTAGACCAGTGATTGCAATTGATGCAACTTTTTTGAAGTCAAAATATCGTGGTGTTTTAACGATTTCAATTTCAAAGGATGCAAATAACCAAATTTTCCCACTAGCCTTTGGAATAGCAGAATCTGAAAATAACAATTTCTATGAGTAGTACTTTAGTCAGCTTCGCAATGCAATTGGGAGCTGTGAGAATTTAATTGTTTTATCAGACAGGTATCAAGCTATTGCATATGGCATTGCAAAAGTATATCATGAAATCCATCATGGTAGTTGCATCTATCATTTGGAGCAGAACCTAAAGCGAAGGAAGGTGAAAATAAGGTCATAATACTTTTCCAAAGTGCTACAAGTGTCACGACCAAAAATCCACTAAGGGTCGTGGTGGCGTTGGACACCGACGTCAGGCAAGCCAACTAGAATACTTAATTAAATCTTCATTATAACAATTTTGGAAACCATTTCTTTTATACAATTTAAACAAGACTCAGTATATTCCTCCGAATTAACTAATGAAATATTTAAATAACTTTTAAGATTTTCGAATAAAACACATCCCCAGAATCCGGTGTCACAAGTGCATGAGCAACTATCGATAAGGAAAATAAAATACAACCTCTGTCCGAAATACAGTAGATAGGGAACAAATAATAAAAATTCTGAAGGGAACTATACTAGCTGCAGGTCGTCTCGAACAATGCAGCTCACCTAGTCCCAGAGTCATCCATGCTGCTACGCCCAGTAAGCTGCTAGAGGTAAATATGCTTGTGCAACAAAAATACACAGAAGTGTAGCATGAGTACGTAATTAACATGTACTCAGTGAGTATCCCACCTAATCTCGAAGGGGTAGAGACGAGATGGCCAAATCCGACACTCACTAGAGGTCAATTAACAGTATTCTAGAAATGCATGGAAAATTATGGATTTATAAAGTAGTTCAAATTCGCGAAGCCAGAAAATAGGTAAACACCTTCAACAATTAAGCAATGGCTTCCAAGGTTTATTCTTTATTATCTTATTAATTTATATCAAGTCACGAAGGGCCAAATCCACATTTACAATTCTCAAGCGACAAATAGCATGCGCAAATCACACCGAGGCGACGGCCCGATCCAACAGAAATGTAAATTGTGCACTGCTAAGAGTCGAACGGCATGAACCATATATGCATCCATTACCCCGCTCGCGAATCATCCATGCGACGCGATCAACAAAAAATAAACAATCACCCTGCTCGCGAATCATCCATGCGATGCAGGTACACATAAGATATACAATCACCCTGCTCGCGAATCATCCATGCGACGCAGGTACACATAATTTACATGCTCAAATAGCCAATTAGAATTTTATCGGGAAATAATTATCCAAATAAAACCAATTCTCTATTTAACAATTAAGGAAATGATGTTTAATCTATTTGTAAATCCGTTTACTAACCAAAGTTGATTTAAACAATTCAAGTCATCAATGGGTTCATAATTAATCCAAGTATAACATGCTGATGGGTCCTAACTACCCGTACAATAGCATATTAGTAACTACGCACGGACTCTCGTCACATCGTGCGTACGTAGCCCCCACATATAGGAACACATAATCAATTATTTCATCTATGGGATAAATTCCCCCTCACAAGATTAGAAATGAGACTCACCTCGCTCCGAAGACTCATAACCGACATTTCTACATTCTTCCGAAGACTTGCACCAATGCACAATGCTCCAAAACTAGCCAATTAATGACAAACTAATGAGACATGCTCAAATACTTGTTAACAATTCAAATTATACAAATTCCCAACTCCGTTTAGTGAAATGACAAAAATGCCCTCGTGCCCGGATTCCGAAATTTCTCGAAGATAAAGGTTACCCATGACATCACGAACTCAAATATATAATTTTCTCTTAGTTCCCTACTCAAAATCATGGTCAAAATCCAAGAACACTAATTTCCTAAGTCTTCCTCTAACCCTCAATTTTCTACCCATTTTCATACTACAATCCATACATAATTAATGTATTTAACTCAAAAGTGATGGGGATAACTTACCTTAATATTGACGACAATATTCCTTTCTTGAAGCTCCCCAAAAATCGCCCAAGCCAAAAATCGCCCGATGCCGAAACCTATCAAATCACGCCCGATTGACTTCAAATTTTGCATACAAGTCATATTTGACATTACGGACCTATTCCAATTTCCGGAATTGGATTCCGACCCCGATATCAAAAAGTCCACTCCCAATCAAACTTCTCAAAACCTTCAAATTTCCATCTTTAGCCAAATGGCTTCAAAATGACCTACGGACCTCAAAATTCACTTCCGATCGCACCCCCAACTCCAGAATCACCATACGGAGCTACTCCCATTCTTGGAATCCCAAACGAACATCGATAACGCTGCAATGCACTTCAAGCCAAACTTAAGAAATTTCTTCAAAAATTCTAACTTCCACAATAGGCGCCAAAATGCTCCTGGGTTATCCAAAACCCGAACCGGGCATACGCCCAAGTCTGATATTATCATACAAACCTGCTGGAACCTTCAGATCCCAATTCCGAGGCCGTTTACTCAAAAATCCAATCTTAGTTCATTCTTTCAACTTTAAGCTTCTCAAATGAGAATTTTCATTTAAATTTAACTACGATCTTCCTGAATTTAAATTTCGAACATGCGAACAAGTCACAATACCTAAAATGAAGCTGCTCATGGCCTCAGACCATTGAACGATGCGCTAGGGCTCAAAACGATGGTCGGGTCGTTACATTCTCTCCCACTTAAACATACGTTCGTCCTTGAACGTGCTGAGAACTATACGGAAGTAGTCTGAAATCACTGTTTAGCACCTCATGCACCTTCCCATGCTACCACAACTTAGCTGGGCGCATTAGCTCGATAAATTCTGAAGATATTCCCTTTTATTCAAGCAAATAAGCCTTAGAGCCTGATTCCAACATCCGGAATCCTATGTCAGGCCTATTCCCAACACACGACTACCATATCAATCACTACACATTGTACTCAAACATGACTGAATAACTTTGCTGGATTCTTACTTTGCAACGCTTAGTCCACAGGACCACAGTACCCTTTTTCTGATCAACTTGGTCAAAATCCTACTAATCTGATGTTCCCATTGCACCCCATGATATATATAGGTCTTACTCTATCTTTTACCATATCGCCAGGGTGGAAGAGATGTACCAACATTCATAATCGATTGCCGAGTCAACAAAACATTAGGTCTGTACTCCTAACAAAACCTTCACCTCATTCTGAACCCAATAATGGTCTTATCTCCATAACATACCTCATACAGCTGGATTGCACAGAATCCTAGATCAAGAGACCTCGTCTCATTCGATAAAACTGCTCAGACAATAAGCTACCCTAGAAATTGTTAGAATCTCATATGATGCCACAATGGGCCAATAGACCACCAAATTTGAACGCGATACGAAAGTAAAACGAACTCTGGAAGGAAGTACCTAACTCCCGCACTACTACGGACTTTCCTTAGAAAATAGGAAGCAGAACATACAAAAATAGCATATAGAAAACTACACTCGCATCACACTGTTGCGGCATGCAACTCGATCCACACAGCATAACCATGGCAGCGTGCCATCCGATCCTCACAATATAACCATGGCGGCGTGCCACCCGATCCTTACAATATAACCATGGCGGCGTGCCACCCGATCCACGCGTAAAACTCACATAAGGAGATACCCATCGAGCTAATTTGCTCATTGCAATAAAGTACCGAATCTAGGTCACAAGCACGCTAAGTGCATAATGCCATCCCTGAGGGGACATATAGCGCGATAAGCTACAATACTCAAGCACAACTGAGGTGCGGTATACAATCTGAATCTCATGAGCCATCTTGCTCATAATACGTCATCGCAACGCAGAACCTCAACACATAAGAATTTACTAAGCTGTATCACAACTCATATAAAGCAATACATAATTACCTAGAATAGCTGATGACAAAATAACACCTCGATTGTTTCTTCATAGGGAACGCTCGCTGAAACGAACACAACTGGCCTGATATAAAGCCCCGTTCACAAATAATCAATCCACCGATCTCAAGCCGATTTTTGATTGCACCAACTTGGCTAATAATCTTTCAAAGGTCTGTTGCGACCAAAACACTCACGCAAGTGTACGCGATCGACAAGTAATATAGTAGTAAGTAAAGTATCGTT
>MU739051.1:37162-48345 GCA_026770625.1 Nicotiana glauca | reverse complement strand
GAAAAAGCGGCAAAGCTCCTCCACTAGAGGATAAATCGGGAGACTATAACCAATCAAAAATGGGTACTCGTAAAACGTGCAGTACCCAGGCCTGTGCTCATTGGCATAGTCCATCCGAGCCGGAGCCATTTCCACATGGTCCGGAATGTTGTGTGCCGCTCGAAGATTGTCTAGGTGGGATTGAAATAAATCACTATGCTCCCAGTGAAGGGCTGGGCTTTTGGTTTGAAAATCCTTTCGAATATGCATTTCCTTTGGGAGGACGTTGTCTACAGTTAGGGGAACAAGGGTTTTTCCTGCTTCTTCCTCCTCACCACCGGAGGAGGGTGGAACCCTAGATGGGGCAGTATCTTTGGTCTTTTTACTGCTCTGACGGCATTTTGTCATGTTGTCCTATGTAAGAAACGAAGCACTAACGACGAGAAGTGTGACTTCAAAGAAGTGGAGGAGTCTCACACGAAATAATGGTTGCTAGAAAGAAAGGCAAAGAAGGAAGCCAGAAAAGGTTTTCCAACGGGTTCGAAAGATGAAACGGATTGAACCTTCCCCCTATTTATAGGGTTAGGATGCACAGAAATAGAAAAGGCATGATTCAAAACGGGCGCGAGAAAGCAGAACATCACATCATCATCTAAACCGCCTCGGGAGTAAGTATAATAATGACGCATGCGGGCAATGACGTCATTCTGAAAAGGGAGCCACGCGTCGGCAGCTCGACAATGTCATACATTTCATCTCATTTACGTTTCCGCCCCGGGGGCGAGGTCAAATTCTCCCAAGACGGGGTTTGCATTTCCACCCATTGAAGACGCCTACCGAATGCGTCTCCAACGAGCGGAGGGACTAACTGTATAGGGTCAAATTTGACCCTCTACGTCTCTACGCCGATGGGTACGCCCATTGGGCGTACGTCAACTAGAGCAAGGATACGGCTTGGGCGTGGGACAAAGGCGACGTCGTCTGAAACTCAGCGTCCCCACTAAGGAGACATTGCCTACTTTTGTACTTTTATGATTATTTCGAGGAAGGTCTTCTATTATATAAAGGAGACCTTTACATTGTAAAGGGGCATCATTATGATTCTGGAATAATACAACTCTCTTATTTCCTCGTACTCTCTCTCTCTATCTCTACATCTAACGAATACTTATTCTCACGTTCATACTATCATTTCCACTATCAGATCTACTATAATAATTTTCATCTTTTCCATCTCTAGGTTTTATTATATTTGATTATGATTTACCCTCATTTATTTTTGATTGTTTTTAAGCTAACAAATTATATTTATAACTTTTGAGTCAAACACACTACTTTAGATAAAGTGATTAACTTAAGCTCAGCCAATCACTGTTTTGGATAAAGTTATTAATTAACTTAAGCCCATAGGTTAAAGTGATTAACTTAATCGTTTTAGTAATCACCATTCTTTGAAAAAATAAACGCATGCTCCAAGTTGTCCCTTTAATTAATCTTGTCTCCATCAAATGACGCAGCTCCATATATACTCGTGACTATCAGTGGCGGATCCAAATTTTTATGCAAGCGAGTTTAATTTTAAAAATACATAATTTTAGTCGTAAATTAGTGGTTGTCAAGTGGATGCAAATAAAATATGAATACAAAATTTACGTAGTTTTAATCGTAATTTATATTCACAATATTCTTTTTTGATAAAGCGGATTCAGTTGAACCTGCTTGCCACCACGTGCATCCGCTACTTATAACTATTTTTGTTTTATGGGTTTATCTATCCCTAATAATTAATTCTGGCTCATAACATCCTATAGGAATTATCGAATCAAAAGTAATAAATTTTGTTTAAAGAAGTTCATATACAGAACAATGCAAAATAATATCAAGATTCAATTAACTGAAATTCAATAGCTAAAATTTCACCTCTGCAATTAATATGTTTAGCTAGGGTATTTATAACACGACCCGAATAATTATTCGAGTATTGTAATACAACACTTATTATGAGCCCATTTGGACTTTTAAAAAAAATCACTTTTTTCGAATTTTTTTTCGGAATCAGGCCATAGAAATTTCAAAATTTACTGGAAGAATTATGAAAATTTTCGGAAATTTGAAAAACTCCAATAAGCTATTTTTCAAAAATTTTATTCAGATCACTCACAAAATTTCAAAAACAATTCAAAATTATATTTATGTCTCAATACAACTCTAATTTTCAAATACCGTTTTTACTTGAATTTTTTTTGGAATTTTACAATTCTTAGGTCCAAACGCCCACTAAAACTATTCTTTTCTCCAAAATGTCAGCATAATGAATTTTGTGTCGTACTTTGTCAAACGAATTGTGTACCAAAGACAACAAGTAGGGGAAAAGAGGAATTTGTACTAGCAGCCACGTGACATAGTAACAACCATTAACTCCCGTTTGGACAATATTTAGTTGACGTTGGAAAAATGAACGAATGAATAAGTATAAAATTATTTTATAGAAAATAAAATAAAAAATAAAAAATTAAATTATTTTGTGAGTATAGAAAAATATATTCATCTTTTTTGAGTGACTAGAAAAACTATCACATGAAATGGAGTAGGTGAAGTATTTGAAGTTAATATCGTATTAACATATAATTTTGGCGAAATGGCTTCGTGACCACTTAAACTTGCATCAATTTGCAAAATTGATACATAAACTTAAAATTTTTCCATTTGACACTCCAACTTGGGGGAATGAGTAGTAATAAATACATCCAGTAGAGCATGTATATCAATTGTGCTGACATGTACAACACGTCATATTCTAAACTACTTATTATTTGACATGTGTTATTTGTGCTTTGTGGGTCCTATTTTTAAATACTAAATCAGCAAAAAAGAAGTTACAAATTAAAAAAAAATAATAAAGAAAGGAAAAAGACCTGACATTTCTCTACTACCCCCCCCCCCAGTAACCCTCCCTTACCCACTTATCTCCCTTCTTCTCCGTTCACCCACCACCCTTCATTTTTTTTGTTTTTATTCTTCTTCTTTCTTTTTTTCTTTACTCTTCTTTCTCTCTCTTATTTCTAAATCAAATTTACAACACCACTATGCTCATGGTTAAACCAGGAATATATTTTAATTTTGAAAATTCAGAAAAAATCAATAGGAATCCAAAGGGTTGAAACAACGGAGGTCGCCCAATACCATTGCAAATATCTGCCTTTGTTTTGTGTGTTTTGGCAAATATGAATTCAGTGATAGAGTTTTCTTCAGACTGTCGGGGGTTTAGAGCGGTGAGTGCTTTTTGACAAGAAAACTCCAATGGCTACCACCTTCACTTCGCCGGCAACCAATTATATAACCCTATTTTTTCTAGAAACTCCAAAATCATAAGATATAAGTAAAACTACACAATTTTCATATCAAATTTAGCCGGAATTAAACTCTCTGATGCTCTCTCTCCTTGCTTAAGTTGAAGAGAAGCAGGAGAGGAGAAATGAGTACTGACACGCTAGGGAACTTTTTTCCTTTTCTTTTTCCCTATTGATTAAAGTATTTTTTATAATCAGATAATAGCATTCGCGCGCATTTTCTGCGTGATTGACACGCATTTTGTCCACATCACATTTATCACTGCCACATAAGCATATGCAATGATCAAAGTAATTTTTTAGTACTCATTCTGTCAAGTTGGAGTGTTCAAATAGGAAAATTATAAGTTTATATATCGACTTTGCAAATTGGTGCAAGTTTAAGTAGCCACGACGCCATTTCGCCTATAAAGTTCACTTGATATATTCTTTAAACAGTTTTTCGACTTTTTTTTTTACTTTAAGTTGAAGAACTAATAATGGACAAAATCACAAAAAAGAGTACTTCTTCTATTTTATGTGTCTAAGTTTGATTGGACGTAAACAACAAAAAAAAAAAAAAATTCATCGTAATCCCACAAGTCCTTAGCAAAAAAAAGTATAATCCCACAAGTGGGGATGGGGGGAGGGGGTGGGGGATGGGGGCTGAGAAGTGTGTATGATGATATTATCCTAATCTTGTGAAGATAGAGATGTTGTTTTTGATAGACCCTCGGCTCAAGAAAAGATAAAAAGTAGCAGTAGCAGCAAGTAGTAACAACAGTTAAGATAATCGAAACGAAATCAATCACCGAAAATAAAAGTAAACTACGAATAACGAAATACAAGAATATTTCTAATACTACTGGTATGGAAAAAAATACGCTCAACTACCTACGTACTAGAGCCTTCTATCCTAATCCTCGACCTTCATACTCTCCTATCAAGGATCATGTCCTCGGTAAGCTGAAGCAGCGCCATATCCCGCCTAATTACTGCTCCCCTAATACTTTTTCGGTCTACCTCTACCTCTTTTCATGCCCACCTATGCTAACCTCTCATACCTCTTTATAGGAGCATATGTTGCCCTCCTCTTCACATGCCCTAACCATATTAGCTTTACTTTCTGCATATTGTCCTTCCCAGAGGCCACTTCCACCTTATCCCAAATAACTTTATTCCTTATCTTATCTCTCATGGTTTGCCCGCACATCCATCTCAACATCCTTATTTTCACCACCTTCATCTCCGATACATGGGATTCGTTGGTTGAGTAACGCTTTACCCCATACTTTCATTAGTCCCGCTCTAATGCGGTATATGACATCATAGTCAATCTCCTCATTACCTTGGATTACTGATTCAAGGTACTTGAAACTCGCTCTCTCGGGGATGACTTGTGAATCAAGCCTCCCGTCCACATATGCTTCACAAGTCACATCGCTGAACTTGTACTCCAAGTATTTTATTTCGGTCATGCTCAACTTGAACCCTTTTGACTCCAAGGCCCGTCTCCAAATCTTTAGTCTCATATTATCACCGTCGCGCATCTCGTCATCAATATTATATGTCGGCGGCAAATAACATGGATTACGACACCTCCTCTTGTATGTGATGCATCAATACGTCCATAGCTAAAATAAATAAATGATTGGAGATGAAAGTTAATAATATAAATAATAGTTTTAAATTTTATAATCTTAAACAAAAGGTGTGTAAATAAAATAAATCTAATTTTTGAAAATTCTAGTTTTAAATTTACATGTCAGTTCTATAAAGGAGTGTCATTAAGGTAAATTAGGAAAGTTAAATTTTTCAAAACTCGTCGAAAAAAGACTTTACTTTTGAAGCGGATTAAAAAAAAGTAAGATACATAAATTTAAATTAAAATATTAACAAACAATATGTATGTCCAAATTAAATGCCTCTTGTTGACTTCCTTTCACCTCATTTCCACCCTTCATTATTTTTAATGATATGTTCGGTCAACCAGCAAAGGATGTGGTGAATGAGCGCTTCCTCCGAATAGGACCTTATACGGTGCGAATTCAGATATAATTATACTTTAATGCGGGTATCGGATATCGGATGAAAAAAAAAAAAAAAAAAAAAAAAAAAACCATATGTCCGGTCAGAGATGCTATAGCCTATATTTTTTGACTGCATGTGAGATGCTAATGATATATACATCAAAGTGTTAGTATTAAAGCACAACAAGAGAAAAAATAAAGAAAGAGTCAAAAAAGGGGGTTGGTTTCTTTCTTTCTTTCTTTCTGTGACTCCTATCTTTTTTCTTGAGACTCAGTTTAGGGAGTGATTATCAACACAATCCAACAGAGATCTGATTCTTTTGAATTCTGTGGTCATGGGGTTTTTCTACAATATATTTCTATAAAGGGGTGTTATCTTTGGTTTCAGATCTGACAGATTATATCTCTCTTTTTAATGGTGGAGAGCAATAGGTGGGGAGGAACTAGAGAGAGAGGACAGACTGACAGAAGAGAGTGAGCACACGCACACAATTGTATACAGTGTATACCTTTGTGTTTTATATTATTTGCGTGTGCTCACTTCTCTTTCTGTCACCTATTTGTTTTCTTCCCTCTCTTGCCTTCCCCCCTCCCTTTTTTGCTTCCAACATAATGGTTTTAGTTTTCTTTTGTTTCCCTTATTGATTTGTTTTTCAATCTCTGATCATATTGGTTTTTTCCTTTTTTTTTTTATAACTAAGGGCAACCCGGTACACAAAATATTGTGTGTTTATACCGGATGGAAAAAGGGGCTGCACATAATGAAAGACAATTTATTTTTATACAAGTATTCTTAATTTTATGGCACCTAATCTATAGGTCACGCGAATACAACTTAACTATTAACTATTGTTCCAGGACTTCATTTCAGAAAATGTAAGTAAGATGGAGAGATATTGAATAAGATGCAGAGAATGCTAACACACAGAAAAATTGTACCTTTTGATGAACTAATGGACACTGAAATGGCAGTGAACGCGTGTCATCTATTTCTTGAATTCTCTCTCTTCTTTTGTTTCTCTCTCTATATAGAAGCTGGATAGTACACTCACCATACAAATATAACATTGACTCCAAACTCTTGACCTAATTTTGTTTTATTTGATTTTTTCTGTACATGTATATCATCTTGTATATTTTGCAAATTCATATTTTTACAAGATTTTAAATGGGGTTTTACATCAGATCAGGAAAAAAAAGAAAATTTTCAGTTTGAGTTTTTTTGGGGATCTTTTCTTTTTGTAAAAACCTAGGTATTGTATTTTTTTAAATTGATACCCCCAATTAAATAATATTATTAATTGTGACTTTTTATGTACTTATCTCTGATGGAGAGGACGGACATGGATTTGGAAGGTAACCCTGTTACTGTTCTTATTTAACTGAAAACTGTACTTATTTTCTTCTTCTTAAAATAAATAAAATTGTTAAACAAGTAGAATAATATCTTTTCCCTCTTCTCTAGAACTGTCTAGTTTCTTCTTTCTTTTTCATTTTTCCTTTTTTTGTTGTTTCAGTTTATAAGTCTTCTCTTCATTTTCCTCATGGTAATCTACTTGTTTTAGTTGAGACTCTTTTTCGGATATTTAACCATAAAAAATCAGTCTTTTTTCTGTATATTAAACTCTGATTGTTTTAATTAAGTTGATGAATCTTGGATTCCTTTGTTTATTTTCATGTGTCTACAGGTAATATTTTATGTAGGTTTTTTGCAGATGGGAAATGAAGAAAATTACTACTCCAGTAAAGAGTAGAACTTGGAATGCTTTTCAGATATGGAGCTGAAATTTTTCTTTGTACAGGTTAGAGTTTAATCAATTACCAACTTTATTCATGTTTAAAATTGATAAACTTTCAATATATAATTACTTCTTCTTAATAAAGACAGTATTGTTGTATATGATACTTAAAATGTGTTTTAGGGTTTATGAATCTAATGGTTATATCGTGTTTTTCGCGTATAAAAAGCTGCTATTTTTTAGCTCATTATCCTATTTGTTATGGTTGCGGTTACTACATTTTAATTTGTTGTGAGTTCCTCAATTGCTTAATTCCCATTCTGCTATGAAAGATAATTTTCGTCTCATCAAAATTGGGCTGACTGGCTAAATTTGAACTATTTGGTGTGAAAGATATAAGTAGAGATGCTCTACATAAACTGTCATTGGAGCCGAGGATCTATCGGAAACAACCTCTTTACCTGCATAAAGTTAGGGGTCAGGCTGCATACTCACTATCCTCCCCAGACCTCACTTGTGCTACATGGGATATGTTGTTGTCGCTCTACATAAATTGCCAAAAATATTTAGCAGATTCCATTGTCCGAATAGATTATTGATGGAAAGAATTCAAAGATGACTATAATTGTTGCTTTGGGGAATTTTTTTTGGTAATTGCTGTCAGCTTAGGCTGTGTACTGGAAAATTTTGATACCATAGAGATGTTGATAGGAGTTGTTTTACAGTAAGTTGAGGTAGTTAATAAGCTGTTTATTTTCTATCTATATATTGAGGACATTTAGGAGGACCTAATTGCATTTTGTATAGAAAATTGGTGGAGGCCTTGAGCTGAGGGTCTATTGGAAACTTCCTCTCTAACTCACGGTAGGGGTACTGCATAGACACTACCTTCCCCGACCCCACTTGTGAATTGTACGGGGATAGTTGTTGTTGTATAGAAAGCCGGTGGAGGCCATAGTGGTAAAAAGGAGAAGATTTAGAGGAAACACACAAATATTAGAGGCAATATTTCTTCTTCTTGCTTGGCTTTTTGCTCAAATTATTCATTTATTTTTTTTGTAGATGTAGCTTACCCCCAATACTTTGACCATACGTCTCTTAACTCTTTAAACGTATTACAACTTGTATATGAACTACATATAATACTATGAATCCAACAATTCATGTACCATATATACTAATTCATGAGCCAAACTTGTTTTATGTTGACACCAGAATCAAAGGACGAAATCTTGCAAAGACTTCATACTTTAGTGCCTTGGTATCTTGATATAAGTGATTTCAACTTCTTTCTTCTTGATGCTTTCCAATGAAATGGCATATTGTATCGATTCATGTGCTCATTCATATGATGTATGTTTTCTCCCAAAGCAATGTTAATTAGAGTCATAATGAATATAGGAGGTGTCTCTTGTGACGTGCATAACATCTTCGACGAGTTCTGAAGTAAAATTGCACGAAGAAAGAGGCAGATGCAACATAATCAACTTCACAAGTAGAAAAGTGTCGCAAAAGGTTTCTTCTTTAAACACCAAGTAAATGTCGTGTCTTCCACACAAACAAAAAATTGCAAAGCCCGTAGAACTCTTTCGATTCAACCCTTCACTGTAGCTAAGATGCTTGATGGTAGAGGCTGTAATTAATTGTATCTTTGATGCATCCACGAGTAGTACTTTTTTCCATTGTCATATGTGATGATGAAGTTGGTGGCCAACTATCATCCAAGGTTTATCAGTTAAAACTAATTGATGTGTTTTACTCTCAACTCCTAAGCAAGTGCAATCCAACAAAAGAAGAAAAGACTACATTCATCATATTGCTAGTATAAACTAGCTTGAGAAAAACAACCTAGTGCACTACAATATATAAAGTCCAACTCCTTGAAAAATACCAGGCCTTGTGCCGATTAAAATATCAAGCTTTCAACAATAATTCTGTAGTGAATTGACTCCACTCTCTGACCTTCCTCAAGCTTGGATAATTTTTCTCCATAAGGAATCGACGTGTTCACTGACTTGCTTTTCTGCATCCTAAAATTTTCAAGTGTCTTGCTTGCATAAGCTTCTTGTGATACAAAATATCAGGCCTTGTGCCGATTAAAATCTTGAAACTTTCGACAATAATTCTGTAGTGAATTGACTCTCAATAATCGAGGTGTTCACTGACTTGCTTTTCTGCATACTAAAATTTTCAAGTATCTTGCTTGCATAAGCTTCTTATGATATAAAATGCGATCAACATATTGCTTCCCTTTAATGCTAAGATAACAACATATGGGACCGGTATCAATTATCTCAAGTTCCCGTGCCATCACCCATTTGAACTTGTCAAACATTTTTTAGTCATTTTCAGTAAAGGTAAGTCATCGATATATTAACGAAGGAAATACCCCCATTTATATCCTTTTTAACATAAGAGAGAGTGCTCATAAGCATATCTTGTAAAAGTTTAAATCTGTGTTGTTGGAAATGTTTGAACACTTAATCTTCATGCCTTTGATTATGCAGCTCATAGGTTTTCGAATATAAACATCTTTGTCAGGTTAGCAATTCAAAAATTATGACTTAACATGCATCCATTTGATGAATCATCTATCATCCATCGGTAAGCCAATAGGAACAGAAACTTCATTATAGTCGATGCTTTGCTTTTGCTCATCGCCTTTTGCCAGAAGCTTAACCTTATACCTTTTCACTTTTTGCTTGTGTATGTCTCTTCAATTTTATACACCCACTTGACACGAATTTCCTTTAGGTCTTTTGGAAGTTCCACGAGATCTCATTTGCTATTCTTTTGAATTGCTTAGATCTTCTCATACATAGCCAGTATTCGTTTCTTTTGTTGCATTGTTTCTTCAAAATTGAGAGGCTCAGAGTCAAGAAAGAGATAAAAAGAGTTGGATTTTCTATTACCTCTCTTTTCTAATGAAGATCTTTACATCTTTATTTGTGTCGTGCTTTTTCAGAAAAGTTATCATGTGTTGATTGCTATTATTGAGGTGATGGAGGAGGAGTAGCAACACGTTCCTTGCTTCTTCGCCATCTTTTGTAGGAAATAGTCCATATTCATTATTTTAAGAGCCATTTCATATGCATGAGCCTTCTTTGTCAATTGCCATATCTCTATCAATGACATATTTCCATTGGTGGGATTGGAAAGCTTGTGGCCATTAACTAATTAATCAGATCCGATGAAGACAAGCTTCCCTTCAAGTTTAGTTTGTTTCTTACGTGGAATATGAACATTAGCAGGACTTCTGAAAATCGACATGTCAGAAATACTAGGCCGCTACTAGGCCGCTCCTCACGCTCTATTCTTCTCTTTTAGGTGTTATGCCATGGTCACTTTTGTAGGGCTAAGATTGAAAAACTACATGGTACATTTAGCGGCTTCTGCTTAAAACTCTTGAGGCGTCTTCTTTCTATCCTTAGTATACTTTAAACCATAATGAAGATGTTTTATTCTTAAGTTCAACCACTCAATTTTGTTGAGGTGGCCTCGGAATGGTAGATAGTATTTGTTTGAAACTTTCCAAAAAAATGAGCATGCAAATTTTGTTTTTGAGTTTTTGGAAGAAAGTGTTTGTTTGACTTGCTTTTGCAAATGAAGTTTTGCAAGTCAAACCGACACTTCTCTAGAATATTGTCACGACCCAAACCCGGTCGTGATGGCGCCCAACCATATAGCTAGGCAAGCCTGACCAATTATCACTCACGAACCCAATCTGATAACTCATTACCGACAATTTAGGGGAATTTAACAGTTTAAAAATAATAAGCCGATGTTTATAATAAAAATAATACGGAACAGACCGAAATAACCGACGAAACACTCCCAACAGAATCTGGGGTCACGAGTCTATACATATCAAATTTATAAAAATCGGAGTTCGTTTGCCCCTCCAAAACTCACATTTAAACTCTCTTGAGTTTTCAAGACCTAACCTCTATTTTTAACCTTTAAATCCTTGAAATTCAGTGATTAATCAATGTTTTTACACCAAAATAACATATTCCGAGGCTAATAGTTCTTACCTGATGAAGCTCCTTCGATTTCTCCTCAAAATCGCCCAAGAACAACCCTAGTCGAAGTCCTAAATATTTTCT